>JAHIAM010004106.1:0-66515 GCA_021605205.1 Aegilops longissima | reverse complement strand
CTTGAGACTCAATAAGGCCCTCTATGGCCTCAAGCAGGCCCCTCGGGCGTGGTATGATACTTTGAAGAAATTCCTCATGAAGAAAGGCTTCAAACCCGGTTCACTCGACCCTACTTTTTTCACTAAATCTTATGATGGTGAACTGTTAGTGTGCCAAATATATGTTGATGATATTATCTTTGGCTGTACTGACCAGCGTTATAGTGATGGATTTGCCTATATGATGAGTGAAGAATATCAAATGTCTATGATGGGAGAATTGAAATTCTTCTTAGGTCTTTAAATTCGTCAACAACGCAATGTCATATTCATATCTCAGGAGAAATATCTCAAGGATGTACTGAGGAAATTCGGCATGCAAGGTTGCAAATGCGTCAAAATTCCTATGCCCAAAAATGGCCATCTGTGCACTGATGAAAATGGTATTGACTTCATTCATAAGGTATACCGCTCCATGATTGGTTCTTTATTGTATTTATGTTCATCTAGGCCAGATATTACGCTTAGTGTTTGCATGTGTGCCCGATTTCAAGCTACACCAAGGAATCACACCATAAGGTCAGGACGATATTCTTCGATATCTAGCTCACACACCAACACTTGGATTATGGTACCCCAAGGGCTCGGCTTTTGATCTCATTGGATATTCGACTCGACTATGCTGGTGCTCGTGTGGACCGCAAGTCAACATCTGGTACATGTCATTTCCTCGACGATCTTTGGTCCGTTGGTCCTCAAGAAAGCAGAACTCGTATCACCGCTTCATCTTTGAAGCTGAGTACATTGCTGCTGGCTCTTGATGTGCTCAATTGCTGTGGATGAAGCAAACTCTCAAGGACTATGGTGTCAATGTAAAGAATGTGCCTCTCTTATGTGACAATGAGAGTGCCATCAAGATTGCTCACAGCCCGGTTCAGCACTCGAAGACAAAGAACATTCAAATTCGTCATCATTTTCTTCGTGATCATGTGTTGAAGGGCGACGTTTCTATTGAGCATGTGAAGACTGAAGAACAGCTAGCCGATATCTTCACAAAGGCCTTGGATGAGAAGAGATTTAGCAAGTTGCGGTGTGAGCTAAATATCTTAGAATCTTCGAATGTTCTTAGAAAAGAACACTCATACTAACACTTATGCAAAATTGATGACCTAGATGTGCAACACATGAAGAAACGTTTTTCTTCAATCAATGAAGAATAACACTCTAAGTGTGAAGAAATTAACGAAGAATTTGATTCTCAAAACCCCACGACAATTGTATGCGGTGTTTGTAATCATCATTCTTATACGGTGGGTCACGCCACCACCAAAAGTTGAAAATCTTCAATTTGAGTTTTTTTTTGTTTTGAAATTCCCGAGTTGTTCATTTTCTTCAACTTTGCATTGTCTTCACTGTTTCCGTCGTTTTTCTTCATTGGCTATATATATATATATATATATATATATATATATATATATATATATATATATATATATATATATATATATATATATATATATATATAACATATATATATGAGTTTATGTCCTCTACAACATTCACTTATGGCTAATTCTTCAAGTTGGTTTTCTACAAAGTGAATGTGATCAGACCCATCCCCCTCTATGCTAAACTCAACCCAATCTATTCACAAATTCTTCATGTGTGTTCTACTTGAAACTTGTTCAAAATCTTCACTATGTCCTTGTCAGCTGAAGAATTTGCGAACGGAACTTTAAAATTGATCTTATCCAAATTTTCGTCTTTGCCGCTCATGTAACATCCCAAATTTTCAATTTGGAATGTTATACATTAGGTCATCATGCATATCATATTTTTCTCGCATTTTCCGATCCTAGAAAATTTCACGCAACTCAAGGACCCTCGGAGAGAGTTGGAAGTTTCATTATTTTCATATTTGGGATTTTCCAAATTTTTAAAATAGGATCATTTGGATTTATTTAAATTATCTTCATAAAGTTTTCCTATAAAAATTTTAAGAGAGGGAATAATATGACTTTCCCAACATTTAGGAAAAACGAAGATTTTATAAATAAATCAAATTTGGTTTTGGGAGATTTATTTTGCTTAGGAAAAAATGAGCATTTTAAAAATTTATGCATGTTTGCCGTTTTTAAAGTTCATTTTGTTCGACTCATTTTTAGGAGTCGGGGAAAATTTGTTTTATTAAAATCGGAGTTCATTTGGTATTTTTTTTAATTCGTTTGGTTTAAATTTTAATTAAAAAAACGCCCCCCCTGGGCCAAGGCCCAGCCGGCCCAGCCAGCCAGGCCCCGGCCCACCTCCCTCTCCTCCCTCGCGCGTGGTCTCCCGCCGCCGAGCCGCCGCCGCCCCGGAGTCCGGCCCTCGCCCTCCTTGCCCCCTCCCAAGGCAAAGACACCCCTTTATATATACCGCCCCCCCTCTCTCTCCGCCGCACCATCACCACCCCGACCGAGCACCCGCCGCCCTTGAGAAGCCGCCCGCCGCCCGTTCCTCGCCGTCGCCGCCCGCCCTCACCAGCGAAGCGAACCCCGCCCGCCGTTCTCCGCCGCCGCCGTTCCCCGCCGTCGCCGAGCACGCCACACGACCCGCCGCCCCTCCCGACCCCGCCGCCGACCCCTAGCCCGCCGCCCGGAGCCCCGCCGGCGATCACCGGAGGTAGCCCCGCCCCGATCCGGTTTCCCCTAAAAACCGATCCGTTTTTTTTTAAAAAAAAGATGTTCGTTTTTAAAAAAAAACCCTAGATGGTTTTTTTTTGGTTTTCTTAATTAACGAACGTTCACCGAACCGTTCGTTTCAATGAACGTGTTCGTTGGATTCGTTCTGTTAACGAACGTCCGTTATTTAATCCGTTCGTCGTTTTCTTTTAATCGGATTTAATCCGTTATTTTTCTGATTCGATTTCAGATCCGATTTTCAAATCTGTTTTATTTCTCGCTCGTTTATCGGAATCAGGTGATTCAAGCGCCTGGAGTTTCGTAACGAAACCGCCGTTCCGACTAACCTACTTTCACAGAGTTTAGCTACTGTAAAATTTTGACCTAGTTTCAGATTGCTAAACCGAGTCGTTCTCTCTCGAGTTTCGACTTCCGATGCTTTATTTGATTCGATTCTTTTGCAGCCAGGGTTCTTAAGTTGAACTCTCTGGTTAGATCTTTTATTCGAGATTTCCCCGTGCATTAGATAAGTACTTATTGTATGCTTGTTGTTTGTCTGCGTTAGATCACCCGGAGTCGCCGCTTGTTACTTGAATCTCTAGGTCTCATGGATCATCGACAAGGCAAGTAACACTTTGATCATACTCTTCTCATACCCAGCTTTTATGCATTAGATCTATCCTCAAACACTTGCATGTTTAGGATCAAATTAAATTGTGGGTTTGGGAAGTAGATTGAGGTAGTACCTATTACTGTTTTACTTATGAAACCTTGGGAGTTACTTCTCGTTTGCTTATTGTGCCATGCTATGCTAGTAGACGTGGATGGGGTGAGTGAATATCCATGACAGATGTGAGAGTGTTAATTAATGGTTTATCTAAGGTGGCAACCTAAACACACATCTGGGTGGATTGAGGCACCTGGTTTCCATCAGGACTTGCCTGTATTTCTTCGGACCGCCACCCGTGCTCTAAGGGATCATAAGATTATTCAAACTGAAACTTCCGTGTGCAGCCACAAGCCAATTATGGGCTCTGGCGTAGTTGACTAAGTCGTGCGAACTCTTACGGGTAGGCTAGCTGATGTAGGGGATGTAGGTTGGTACGGTCTACCCACATGTAAGGTGCTAGCGCCTCTGAAAGACTATGTCTCGGTCATCCGTTTCTCAAACACCATGAAGTGCGAGAACCAAGCGGAGGCGATCGAGTCTTGTGGGGAAAAGTCATAAACCTCTGCAGAGTGTATAAACTAATCATGATTAGCCGTGTCCCGGTTATGGACGTTTTGAGTATCCGGTAATTGAATATCATGTGAATCTCAACATGTTACTTCTAAATAAAAGTTATTGGGTTTTGATGAGTACTTTTAATTGGGATTGAGAATGCTGTCAACCATTCTCAATGTTTAACAACCACCATGATAGTTAAATAAAATTTATTCCTTTGTTGTAGGGAAAAATCAGCTTTATGCAAATGTAACCGTAGAGCCTTACCACCAGCCATATATGCATGTAGTGTAGGCTTATTCATTCATTGCTCTTATGTGTTACATTGCCAGCATATTCCATGTGTTGACCCGTTTTCGGGCTGCAACTTTCACGTTGCAGACTTTTCAGACGACGAGTAAGGTGTTAGGTCGTGGTTCTATACTCAGTGATGCCGTTGGAGTTGATGGACTCGCTTATCTTCCAAGCCTTCCACTGTTATTATTAGATGGCCTTAAGCCATATTATTGTAATAAGTTCCCTTGTGGACAACGATGTAATAAGTGTGTGATTGCTACTCGCAATAAATCCTTGAAATCTTGTGTGGTGTCGGCATTCTTCGATCCAGGATGACACCGAGCACGAGATCGGATCCTTTCGGTCTGGTCGCCACAGAGAATGGTATCGAGCACACCTGTTGACCGTAGGACACCACCACTAAGTTAAAGCCATAGATCACTACTCTCTTCCCATTTTCTAACTCCTCATCTTTTCTACTCTTTAGGATGACGGACGCGAAGATCAAGTACACCCAACCGGATGAAGGCACACCTTTTGGATTTCACTTGAAGGAAGTTACCAAGTACGAACATTGGACTACTAAGCTTCACCGGACTTTCAACGCCACTCTGCTCAAGAGGAGCGCCGGAAGATTCACGCTCACGCCCAGAAGGACATTCGCCCCAATCACCAAGCCTATAGATAGTGTTTTCGATTGCACCAACTTGGAGTGCAGGAAAGAGCATGGCAGCTCACATTACCATGGGACGCATTGGAGAAGTTTATCAAGAAGACCTCAAGGACACCATCTACCAGATTTGCGGACGCCGAGATGACAACTGGGACGTCGTCAGCACCAAGAAGGATAGGTCCATTGCAGCTTTCATCCAGGAGTTAAATCAGCACATTCGACGCCAGGAGAACCAAATGTGCAACGACATGTTGGAGTTGCAGAAGACAAAGGAAGGATCATCGAATGGAAGAAGAACTAAAGACTACACGCAAGGACTACATGGACGAGATCGTAGCTCTGGTAAGACACAATAACGATCTTAAGTACGAGATCGAAGAACTCAAGAAGAAGTTGGCGCTCAGGAATGAAGACCAGTATGTCGAATACCCAAGCGACTACATTAACATCGACGACACCGATTCGGATCCAAGTGAACCCGACTTTGAAGACGAAGCTGGAGCAGACATCATGGAGTCTTCCACCGGTTCAAAGTAGTAGAAGTCCCCCACATATTAGTAGTATTTCCCTCCATGTAAACATTATAGTACACGCACTTTTGCGATAGTTAGATCGTTGTAAGCCCTTGTTTGATTGAATGAAGTGATTTTGTGTGCATTTGATCATGTGCATTTGGGTAGTGATTCCCTTAGACCTCATTATATTCTACAATTCTCTTCTTTTCTAAACCCATCAGATGCCTCCGAGACGCGACCCCGGATTCGTTTTCCCGCCAGAGATCACCCAATTGATCCAGCAGCAGAATACCCTGATTCAAACATTGGTGCAGAACAACAACAACAACAACCCACCGCCACCACCACCACCTGCGGATCATCTGACTCGTTTCCTTAGGCTAAATCCGCCAGTGTATTCTAGTAGCACCGAGCCGATTGTAGCAGATGACTGGCTCCGCAAGATAGGAAGGGAGCTGACCACTGCAGGATGCACAGATGGTGAAAGAGTGAAGTTTGCAGCACATCAGCTTGAAGGACCCGCAGCAGCATGGTGGGAGAATTTCACAGCCACTTACCCGTGAGACACCGCCACATGGGACCAGTTTGAGAAGCTTTTCAGACTTGCCCATGTTTCAGCAGGAGCCATGGCCATGAAGAAGCGTGAGTTTCGCAACTTACGCCAAGGAGGAAGGACTGTTGGCGATGCGTGGATGACTTTAGCAAATTAGCACGTTATGCCCCGGATGACGTTGCTACTGCACGCAGCTAAACGGGAGAAGTTTCTAGAAGGACTGAATGATGAGTTCAGATGCCGTTGATGGTAGCAGTTTCAACAACTACCAGGAGTTGGTAGACCGAGCTCTCATGATTGAAGGAAAGCAGCACCAATTGAGAACTGCATAGCGGAAGTATGGACAGGGAAGTATAACTCGAGCCCAGTGAAGCCTCGTTATACCCTAAATCAGGAATTCAGTTTCAGCATACCCATGGAGGAGGTAATTCAGCATAACCATAATGGCACCAAGAATGGGAACGGAATGGAGGAAGCAATGGACAGAACCGCACCAACCCGTCAACACCATCCAAGGTAGACCTGAGTCACCTTACTTGCTTTAAGTGCCGCAAGATCGGGCACTATGCAAATGACTGCCCGAAGGCGTAATGGAAATGGCAATGGAAGCTCGGAAAGAAGCCAAACCCTTTCAACAGGGGATGTGAACCACATTGATGTGGAGGAGGTTGAAGATCAGCCCGATGCAAGAATCGGTAAGTTTTGGTTAAGTCATTTACTGCAGTTGTTCTTTTCGATACTGGTGCATCGCATTCATACATATCAAGGGGATTTGTGGATAAGTACAAATTACCGACCCAAGCCCTTAGGTCACCCATGCTAGTAACCTCACCCGGAGCAGAATACGTGGCTAGTAAATGGTGTGATCGACTGCCACTAAGGATTGGACACTATGTTTTCCCCTCAAACCTAATAGTTCTGGAATCCCAAGGATTGGATGTGATATTAGGAATGGATTGGTTATCAAAGTATGGAGGAAACATAGATTGTACCACAAGGTCAATTTTGCTCACCACACCAGAAGGAAGGAGGATTAAGTATGTGTCACGGCACGAGCCGAGGAGAGCACAAGTTAATTGCTTATCAGGAGTGGTACAGGAAGAAGTACCAGTGGTAAGGGATTATCCTGATGTATTTTCGGAAGAATTGCCAGGAATGCCACCGGATAGAGACATTGAGTTTTTAATCGAGTTGTTGCCAGGAACAGGCCCGATATCGAAGTGACCGTACAGGATGCCCGCAAAGGATTTGGCGGAAATCAAGAAGCAGATTAAGGAACTATTGGATAAAGATTTTATTCGCCCAAGTTCATCACCTTGGGGATCACCCGTTCTGTCAGTGGAGAAGAAGGATGGATCGTTGAGAATGGTTGTTGATTACCGTGGATTGAATGAAGTAACAATCAAGAACAAGTACCCACTACCTATGATAAATGATCTGTTTGATCACTGCAAGGAGCCAAAGTGTTTTCCAAGATCGACTTGCGATCGGGGTACCATCGATTGAAGATTCGGGAGCAAGACATACCCAAGACCGCATTTACCACGAGATATGGACTGTATGAGTATACCGTTATGTCATTTGGACTGACTAATGCACCAGCCTATTTCATGAACCTGATGAACAAAGTGTTTATGGAGTTTTTGGATAAATTCGTCATGGTGTTCATTGATGACATTTTGATTTTCTTGAAGAATGAAGAGGAACACAAGGAACATTTGAGATTGGTTTTGGGCCGAGGGAACACCGGTTGTATGCCAAGTTCAGCAAATGTGAGTTTTGGCTAAAGGAAGTTGGATTTCTCGGACATGTTATATCCGGAGAAGGGATAGCAGTTGACCCCACAAAAGTTGAGACCGTAACCAAATGGGAAGCACCAACGACAGTTGGAGAGATTCGGGGTTTCCTTGGACTCGCAGGATACTACCGAAGATTCATTGAGAATTTCTCAAGAATTGCAAAGCCTATGACAGAATTGTTGAAGAAGGAAAACAAATTCATATGGACCGAGGACTGCGAGGCAAGTTTTCGTGGAGTTGAAGAAAAGATTGGTTACCTCACCAGTTTGATATTGCGGATCGGACTAAGGATTACGAGGTGTATTGCGGCGCTTCACGCCGAGGACTTGGAGCCGTATTTATGCAGGAAGGAAGAGTTGTTTCGTATGCTTCACGACAACTTAAGCCTCATGAGTTGAATTATGCCACTCATGATTTGGAGTTAGCAGCCGTTGTGCATGCCTTGAAGACGTGGAGACATTTTCTCATTGGAAATCATTGTGAAGTATATACGGATCACAAGAGTTTGAAGTACATCTTCACACGTATGAATTGAATCTCGGACAAAGGAGATGGTTAGAGCTAATCAAGGATTACGATATGAGATTGCATTATCACCCGGAAGGCTAATGTCGTAGCAGGCATTTATTGAGCCGTAAGAGCCACGCCAATACCCTAATGATGGGAGGAATACCCAATGAGTTAGCCGAGGACCTTCGAGAACTATGTTTGGAAATAGTTCCAGAGGCTATGTAGCAGCATTGGAGATTCAATCGACATCGATGGACAAAATCGAGAAGCCCAAAAGGCGATAAGGAAGTTGCCTCTATAAAGGAGAAAATGGGAAAAGGAAAAGCTAAAGGATTTCGTGAGGATGAGCACGATACCCTATGGTTTGAAGACCGTGTTTATGTGCCTAATGACCCGAGATCGGGAAGTTGATTTTACAAGAAGCTCATGATTCACCCTATTCGATTCACCCAGAAAATACCAAGATGTATTTGGATTTGAAGAATATTTTCGGTGGACCGGAATGAAGAAGGATATTGCGAGTATGTAGCAGTTTGCGGCGTATGTCGAAAGTAAAGGCGAGCATCGAAGCCAGCAGGATTGTTACAACCATTGCCGATACCGAATGGAAGTGGGATAAACTAGGCATGGATTTCATCACAGGTTTGCCAAAGACTCGTTCAGATATGACTCGATTTGGGTCATAGTCGATCGCTTGACGAAGGTAGCTCATTTCATTCCATCAAGACTACCTATAGCAGTGCTAAGTTGGCAAAGATATACATGACCAGAATTGTGTGTTTACACGGAGTTCCGAGGAGCATCGTATCGGATAGAGGAACCCAGTTTACCTCGAAATTTTGGAACCAGTGCACGAAACATTGGGAACCAGACTAGAATTCAAGACAGCTTTCCACCCACGACCGATGGACAGACACGAGAGAGTTAATCAGATTTTGGAGGACATCTTTGAGCTTGTGCACTAGATTATGGATCTAGTTGGGATGATAATTTGTCAGATGCAGAATTTTCCTACAACAACAGCTACCAAACCAGCTTGAAGATGGCACCTTCGAGGCTCAGATGGAAGAAGGTGCAGGACACCGTTGTCATGGGACTAAACCGAGATCGCCGATTGTTTGGACCAGATTTGATTAAGGAGTCTCAACAGAAAGTTAAGTTAATTCAAGACAGGCTCAAGATAGCCCAGTCCAGCATGTAAGAGCTATGCCGATTCAAAGCGCAGCGATTGAGTATGAAGTTGGAGACAGTATATCTTAGAGTATCCCGCTTGAGGAGTTAAGCGTTTTGGAGTTAAAGGAAAGTTAGCACCCGCTTCGTTGGACCATATAAGATTTTGCAACGCATGGGAGAAGTTGCGTATAAGTTGGAATTACGGAAGGACTGTCGGAGTTCATGATGTATTCCATGTTTCTCAGTTGAAGAAATGTCACCCCAAGATAGCAGAGGTACCGTTAAGAGACATAGTGCCACTGGAAGCAATTCAGTTGAAGGATGACTTGACATATGAGGAAAAACCAGTTAAGATTCTCGATTATGCCAAAGAGAGTTACCCGCAGCAAAGTTATCAAGTTTTGCAAAGTTCGGTGGAGCCACCACACCGAGGATGAAGCCACCAGGAAAGAGAGGAACTTTTGCTTAAGGACCACCTCACCTATTTTCTAGCCAACCCGAATCTCGAGGGCTAGATTCATCTTAAGGGTTAGGTTTGTAACATCCCAAATTTTCAATTTGGAATGTTATACATTAGGTCATCATGCATATCATATTTTCTCGCATTTTCCGATCCTAAAAAATTTCACGCAACTCAAGGACCCTCGGAAAGAGTTGGAAGTTTCATTATTTTCATATTTGGGATTTTCCAAATTTTGAAAATAGGATCATTTGGATTTATTTAAATTATCTTCATAAAGTTTTCCTATAAAATTTTAAGAGAGGAATAATATGACTTTCCCAACATTTAGGAAAAACGAAGATTTTATAAATAAATCAAATTTGGTTTTGGGAGATTTATTTTGCTTAGGCAAAAATGAGCATTTTAAAAATTTATGCATGTTTGCCGTTTTTAAAGTTCATTTTGTTCGACTCATTTTTAGGAGTCGGGGAAAATTTGTTTTATTAAAATCGGAGTTCATTTGGTATTTTTTTTAATTCGTTTGGTTTAAATTTTAATTAAAAACGCTACTTCGGGCCAAGGCCCAGCCAGCCCAGCCAGCCAGGCCCTGCCCACCTCCTCTCCTCCCTCACATGTGATCTCCTGCCACCCGACGAGCCACCGCCCGGAGTCCGCTCCCCTCGCCTCCTTGCCCCCTCCCAAGGCAGCACACCCCCTCTATATATACCGCCCCCCCCTCTCTCTCACCGCCGCCGCCCTCACCCGCCCCGACTGAGCACCCCGCCGCTTGGCTCGCCCCGCCGCCGTTCCTCGCCGTCGCCGCCCGCCCTCACCGCGCCAAGCCGAACCCCGCCGTCGCCGTTCTCCGCCGCCGTTCCCCGCCGTCGCCGAGCACGCCGCCGACCCGCCGCCTCCCCGACCCGCCGCCGACTTAGCCCGCCGCCCGAGCCCGCCAGCGATCACGGAGGTAGCCCGCCCGATCCGGTTTCCCCTAAAAAACCGATCCGGTTTTTTTTTTAAAAAAGATGTTCGGTTTTTAAAAAAAAAAACCCTAGATGTTTTTTTTTTGGTTTTCTTAATTAACGAACGTTCACCGAACCGTTCGTTTCAATGAACGTGTTCGTTGGATTCGTTCTGTTAACGAACGTCCGTTATTTAATCCGTTCGTCGTTTTCTTTTAATCGGATTTAATCTGTTATTTTTCTGATTCGATTTCAGATCCGATTTTCAAATCTGTTTTATTTCTCGCTCGTTTATCGGAATCAGGTGATTCAAGCGCCTGGAGTTTCGTAATGAAACCGCCGTTCCGACTAACCTACTTTCACAGAGTTTTGCTACTGTAAAATTTTGACCTAGTTTCAGATTGCTAAACCGAGTCGTTCTCTCTCGAGTTTCGACTTCCGATGCTTTATTTGATTCGATTCTTTTGCAACCAGGGTTCTTAAGTTGAACTCTCTGGTTAGATCTTTTATTCGAGATTTCCCCGTGCATTAGATGTACTTATCGTATGCTTGTTGTTTGTCTGCGTTAGATCACCCGGAGTGCGCCGCTTGTTACTTCGAATCTCTAGGTCTCGCGGATCATCAGCAAGGCAAGTAACACTTTGATCATACTCTTCTCATACCCAGTTTTTATGCATTAGATCTATCCCTCAAACATTTGCATGTTTAGGATCAAATTAAATTGTGGGTTTGGGAAGTAGGTTGAGGTAGTACCTATTACCTGTTTTACTTATGAAACCTTGGGAGTTACTTCTACGTTTGCTTATTGTGCCATGCTATGCTAGTAGACGTGGATGGGGTGAGTGAATATCCATGACAGATGTGAGAGTGTTAATTAATGGTTTATCTAAGGTGGCAACCTAAACACACATCTGGGTGGATTGAGGCACCTGGTTTCCATCGAGACTTGCTGTATTTCTTCGGACCGCCACCCAGTGCTCTAAGGGATCATAAGATTATTCAAACTGGAAACTTCCGTGTGCAGCCACAAGCCAATTATGGGCTCTGGCGTAGTTGACTAAGTCGTCACGAACTCTTACGGGTAGGCTAGCTGATGTAGGGGATGTAGGTTGGTACGGTCTACCCACATGTAAGGTGCTAGCGCCTGAAAGACTATGTCTCGGTCATCCGTTTCTCAAACACCATGAAGTCACGAGAACCAAGCGGAGGCGATCGAGTCTTGTGGGGAAAAGTCATAAACCTCTGCAGAGTGTATAAACTAATCATGATTAGCCGTGTCCCCGGTTATGGACGTTTTGAGTATCCGGTAATTGAATATCATGTGAATCTCAACATGTTACTTCTAAATAAAAGTTATTGGGTTTTGATGAGTACTTTTAATTGGGATTGAGAATGCTGTCAACCATTCTCAATGTTTAACAACCACCATGATAGTTAAATAAAATTTATTACTTTGTTGTAGGGAAAATCAGCTTTATGCAAATGTAACCGTAGAGCCTTACCACCAGCCATATATGCATGTAGTGTAGGCTTATTCATTCATTGCTCTTATGTGTTACATTGCCAGCATATTCCATGTGCTGACCCGTTTTCGGGCTGCAACTTTCACGTTGCAGACTTTTCATACGACGAGTAAGGTGTTAGGTCGTGGTTCTATACTCAGTGATGCCGTTGGAGTTGATGGACTCGCTTATCTTCCAAGCCTTCCGCTGTTATTATTAGATGGCCTTAAGCCATATTATTGTAATAAGTTCCCTTGTGGACAACGATGTAATAAGTGTGTGATTGCTACTCTGCAATAAATCCTTCAAATCTTGTGTGGTGTCAAGATTCTTGATCCAGGGATGACACTGAGCACAGAGACTGGATCCTTTCGGGTCTGGTCGCTACAGCTCAAACCGTTCCGCATCCCACGATATACTTATTTATTCACCCACGATCTAACATGATATCCACTTCACAGTACGTGGGTGACACATGTCAAGCGAATGAGAAGGGTCAGGGGCACATTCGTTCAAATTCTTCGGACGAACAGTTTTTCACCGTGGCTATAAATACCCTCTCCCCTTCCTCACTTCCTTTACTCCGCTCGACCTCTCTCCCGCTCGAGCTTCTCAAACCCTAGCGATGATACGTCTCCAACATATCTATAATTTTTGATTGCTCCATGCTATATTATCTACTGTTTTGGGTGATATTGGGCTTTATTATTCACTTTTATATTACTTTTGGGACTAACCTATTAACCGGAGGCCCAGCCCATATTGCTGTTTTATTGCCTGTTTCAGTATTTCGAGGAAAAGGAATATCAAACGGAGTCCAAACGGAATGAAACCTTCGGCAACGTGATTTTTTTGGAAGAATATCATCTGGAGATTTGGAGTTCACGTCAGAAGATACTCGATGTCACGCCCAATATGCGACCCTATCCAAAAGGAACTCGAAGGTCCCACCAAGGATAGACCCGCATATTGAAACGCTTTTGCAAGGTGGATATCATTACATCAACATTACATAATACATAGGGATACAACCAAGACATACAATGCCACAAGAATACATCAACAACATATACAAGATCAACATCTAACTACGGATGAAACATAAACAGAAACTCAAACGACATCCACCCTGCTAGCCCAGGCTGCCGACCTGGAACCTATCCCCTGATCGAAGAAGAAGCAGAAGAAGAACTCCAATACAAGCAAACATCGCTCTCAAGTCATGATCATCGCAAACCTGTACCTGCAACTGGTGATGTAGTAATCTGTGAGCCACGAGGACTCAGCAATCCCATTACCGTGGATATCAAGACTAGCAAAGCTTAATGGGAAAGGAAGGGGTAAAGTGGTGAGGTTGCAGCAGCGACTAAGCATATATGGTGGCTAACATACGCAAATAAGAGCGAGAAGAGAGCAAAGGAACGGTCGTCAACTAGTAATGATCAAGAAGTGATCCTGAACTCCTACTTACGTCAGACATAACCCAAGAAACCGTGTTCTCCTCTCGATCAACCCCGAAAAGAGACACTCACGGTTACGCACACGGTTGGTGTATTTTAGAAGAGTTTGCTTCAAGTTTACTACAACCGAATATTAACAAATTCCCATCTGCCACATAACCGCGGGCACGGCTCTCGAAAGTTTATACCCTGCAGGGGTGTCCCAACTTAGCCCATGATAAGCTCTCGCGATCAACGAAGGATATTCCTTCTCCCCGGGAAGACCCGATCAGTCTCGGAATCCCGGCTACAAGACATTTCGACAAAGAACAAAACAAGACCAGCAAAGCCGCCGGATGTGCCGACAAATCCTGATAGGAGTCGCACGTACCTCGTTCTCGTGGCACACCGGATAAGTCAAGCTACGAGTAAAACCAACCCTCGAGTTGCCCGTGGTGGCCCCAAGAAGTCTGCTGGTTCGGACCAACACTCGAAGGAGCACCGGTCCGGGGGCTAAAATAAAGATGACTCTTGGGCTCCGAAACCAAGGGAAAAAGGGCATAGGTGAGGCAAATGGTAAAACCAATGTTGGGCCTTCTTTGGAGGAGTCTTATTCAAAGCGAACTGTCAAGGGGTCCCATAAATCACCCAACCGCGTTAGGGACGCAAAATCCGGGACCATAATACCGATATGACGGAAACTAGGGCGGCAAGAGTGGAACAAAACACCAGGCATAAGGCCGAGCCTTCCACCCTTTACCAAGTATATAGATGCATTAATAAAATAAGATATATTGTGATATCCCAACAAGTAAACATGTTCCAACAAGGAACAACATCTCCATGTTCCAACAAGGAACAAACTTCATCTCCACCTGCAACTAACAACGCTATAAGAGGGGCTGAGCAAAGCGGTAACATAGCCAAACAATGGTTTGCTAGGAAGGGTGCAAAAGGTTAGAGGCTGACATGGCAATTTGTGAGGCTTGAGGAACAAGTGGTAGGTAACGCAGCATAGCGATAGAACGAAGCAACTAGCATAACAATGATAGTAGTGAGATCCAGGGTAGCGGTCATCTTGCCTGAAATCCCGCAAGGAAGAAGAACGCGTCCATGAAGAAGATGAAGCCACGAAGACGAACCAAGCGTAGACGAACGAATCCTCACGATCGCAACGAAACGGGAACTATCGAGAAGAAGCACACAACATAGTAAATACAGCACACATGAACAAGACATGATGCACAACAAGCATGATGCATGACAAGACTACATGGAGCTACTCATGGCAAAATATGATGCATACAAGACCAACACATCAAAGCAAGTTTAAATGAGGCCGGAAACAACATATAACAATTCCGGTAAGTCCTCATATGTAAATTTCGAAATGGGTCCAGATCTGAATAAACCTTATGTTCGAGTTGTTAAACAGCAAGTTAAGATGCACCACGATGATCTACACGAAATTCTAGTCAAGTTACATATAAAGTTCATTAGATTCGGAGCTACGGCCTAGAAGATATGAGCAAAACAAGTTAAACATGGCATTGATGCAAAATGCATTCAAACATCAAACAAACACCTCAAAACAAGGATGCAACATGATAATATGAAGCTACATGCAAAATCGAGCAAGTTTCATATAGAGCACACTCAAAACGGAGCAACGGTGCAACACATACACATGAAACAAGTTTAAATGACAAGCTGTCCAAAACAGCAACTAGGCATATTGCAAGCATCAAAACACTATGCTACAGCTTCTCAACGTAACAAAAAAAGGCATGGGCATGAAGTACAGGTGAAGCATGACAAAACATGAACACTGAGCTATCTCCATAAATCACTAGAACATGCTCAAAATGACATGGCAAGATTGCATATAATAACAGTTTCAGACTTAGCAGAATTCACAGGACATGGCAGAAATAACATCAGGTTAACATGTTTAGAGCTATCAAACAACAAGCTACAAGAACTTATCATGGCAAACAAAGGCATGGAATGATACTACTAAATGCATAGAACAAAAGTCCCTTACTGACCATGAGCCAAAAAGGATCAGAAGATATGATGGCACCCATGTAAACATAGCAAGTTATATGACAGATTCATACATGGCAGGAACAACAATAAGTAGGCATGTTGGTGAGCTTAAACCACTCAGCACAGAGCAATACATGGCATGGCAAGGCAACTCACAGTAACAAGACATGGCATAGAAGCTATACATGGCAAGAACAACATCATAGCATACATGGATCAACTACAACAACCTTGGCAAAATTTAATAACATGTAAACAATCTGCCAGGAAACATTTTATAGCAAAAGTAGAGCTCGATTGACTCAAGCTATGGCACTCCATAATTGCAAACAAGGGCATGGATGGATAGAGAATAACCATATGTTCAAAACATCCTTACTGAAGTATCTCAAAATAAGCATGGATCTCTCGGTAGCATCAAGTTTACATGGCATAAAAATATCAATGAGCAGGCTGAAATCAGCAACGTCATGAAGCCTAGTTTGCATGCTTGTGCTAGTCACCACAGAGATCACAAAAATACATGGCATATACCCCTGTAAAGATGGCATGGCATATTACAAAACACATGTAGGACTCAAGTTCATAGGGTGCACACATCAATCATGGCAAAAATGACAAAAGTGCATATTCTGATAAAAATCTGAAACTAACATCACATAGCCCTCTTCTAACAGCATTTCGGGCATCAAGATGAGCTCAAATGAAAATGATGCAATGAGATGAAATGATGAACTCGTCGAGGCGAACAATTTGACATATTACACGCGCAAAACGGGGCAATATGCAGAGAGTTATGGCATGAAGAATATGGCATGATAATGCATGGATTCAGGGACTTAGAGGAAAACGGAGGGGGGAAAGTCAACCTTGCACGGATATCAAAGCGGCGCGGATCTCGCCGGAGACGACGGGGACGGCGGCCGTAGTGAGGAGGAGGGGGTCGCCGGAGCGCGGGGGGGCATCGGAGGAGGCCGGGGAGCTCGGGGCGGCGGATCACTTGACACTTGTCATTTGAGAGCAACCCATCCTCCGAGGACTTTGAGTGAAAATCAAAGTGAGGAAAAATCCAAAGTGAGAAAAAACCCAAAAGCAAACCCTAACAAACGCAAAGTGATTGAGCATCATCAAGAAATTGATCCCGCGTGATCCGGCTTTTAACTTCAAGATCTGGCTTCTTCCAGACGGTTAGGCGCCACTCCAGAGCATCCAAGAGGAATTGTGGATCGCCGAGTGACCAAGTATGTGAAGGTTTGGAAGTCATCAAGACTTACCACGAGTGATTGACGAGGTCTCGTGACCTTAGTTCAAGGAGAATGAGGACTTGTGTCTTGAGCTGCGTGCTCAAGGATCGGGTGTCCGGATCTGTGGTCCTCGAGTTTAAATATCACCGCTTCCAACCCACGTATAATCGAGACACAGCAAATCGGTCTCCAAATCATTGTCTTCACCAACCTAATCGGTTCTATTTCCTCAACCCTTTCATTTCTCATTATTGTGTTGAGTGTTTGTCATATCTGCTTGAAGACTTTGACCAAGACTTTCTCAATTTCTCGCTCAATTTCTTCAACCTTTGTCTTCATCCTGTGTTATCTCGTGATTACGCTTTCTCGTGACTCGTGATTGTCTTCATTTCATCATGATGACTATGCTCTGTAATCTGCTATGCTTACTTCTCGAGTACTTATTCATGCATGTATTTCTTCACTAAGGAATTTCATCAAAGAAATTCCTCAAAGAAGAATTTGTAAAATTCTAAAACGCTTATTCACCCTCTAGTCGATATAACGCATTTCAATTGGTATCGAGCAAGGTACTCCCTTGTTCTGTGATTTTGTTTAACCACCGGAGTTTTAGTGTCGACCGCAGGTATGATCAAGGTTCTTAGGTGTCCTTCATGGGACGGACTACCCTATCGAAGAACAAAATGCTAATGCATCTTGAAGCAATTGACAACAATCTCTGGTATGTTGTGACAAAGGTGTTTCTACCACACCCTCTCCAATGATGCTGATGTGAAGAGATTCAAGCAACTCGATTTCGTTAAGAATGTCATATGTGGCCATCCGAGCAAAGGTCAATATGGAAGAGTGAGTGCTTTGGAATCTGCTAAACTCATCCGGGACAGGCTGTCCAAAGTAAATGAAGGTGTTTCAACCTGACTCGAGTTGATGTTTTCGAATCTCTTCAACCACTTCAAAAGACTCGAAACTAAAATGTTCAACAAACCTTCGATCGCCTCAACGATACATCTCAAATGAGCTTCAAGCACTGGTGCCACCACATCACCGACCATGAGGTGGTGAAGAAATTGCTAAGATCGCTTGATTCTCATTTGACACTCGCATCGATGATACAAGAACGAAGCTGATTATAAGTCTCTGATCTCAACGATATCCTCAAAGGCTAACACTACGAAGTTCCAAATTTTGTCAAAAGAGAGATCTCTATGGTTCGCTATGGAAAACGCGTCTCAAGGCCAAGGCTGTATCTGAATCTGAGAGTGAAGACTCGTAGTAGCCTTGAGATCTCAAGAATTTGGCCAGAGCTAGCAACGTCAGAAGAAATTCCAGAAATTCACAAGACGTGGTCGCTTGAAAATCCTCAAGAAGCAAAGATTCCTCATCTAGTGACTATAAGAGAAGACTTTGCCACAAATGCAAGAAACCTGGTCACTACATCCAAGATTGTCCTCGGGAAAAGGAATTAAAGAAAAAGAAGCAAGGATTACGCTGATGACATGAAGAAGAAGAAGAAATCATCAAAATCTTCATCACCAAAATCCTCAAACCTTCTTCTCACAAGAAGAGCAGCTCCAAAAGGCTCTAGCATTCATTGGCAAGGAAATGGACTCAAGCTGAATCGAGGAAATGAGGAAGAGGAGGAGTCTCAAGAATCAATCTGTGGCTAGTCTGGCTCTTTACATCGCTTATGTTAGCAAGTCCATCTTCAATGCTCAAGAAACCGACTACCGACAAACCCGATGAGGAAAATGATGACTACGCCCCACCTATTGCTTCATGGCAAAAGTGCTAAGGTACTCAATTTCACCTCCTCCGAATCCAGTGAAAATGAATCGATGAGGATCTGCCCACACTCTAAACTTGCTAAGACTGCTATAAACAACAAAGGGCTTTTGAAAAGGTTCAAACATGCTAGATAAGAGTGATGATATGTTAGGTGAAGAATGGATCGCATCAAGCCCCGATCAAAATCTTCAGAGACTTCATTAGCTTTCTTACAACCTTCAAGGTCATCATAGCACTCTTTATCTGATCATGAGAAACTTTCTATGAATTTCTTCAAAGAAAGCAAGATCTTGAGAAGCTAAGAGCGATGAAGATCTTCGTAAGGAGCGCCATTCATTACTTGCTCAACAAATGCCTTCTCAAGAAGAATTTTCCTCCATGCTTAAATGCATTGAACGTGAATCGCTAACTCTTCACCTGAATGTTCAAATGCTTCAACTGTTATAAATTCTTCACCTGCCTCTGCTATCACTAATTCTCACCGAGGACATTGCTAGTATCAATCGACGATGCAGATCAGGAATGTACATGATGTATGTACAAAGCCTCAAAGGGCATCGACTTTTGTGATGTGCTTAAAAGCAGATCCTCAACATGAACCCTAGGATTGAGGGTATTGCCTTTGAGAGGAAACTCAATGCTGATGGAACATATTGAAGCCCGAGCAGATCCCAAAACCTCATGGGTTGCTGCAAGGGACTCCAGATGATCTACCTTATCTCCGCTTTTTACATGTGAATTTCTCATTCGATGATGAGTCATTTGACTCAACTATAAACTGTCAAAAATCAGAATGGTGAAGTATTTGCTAGATATGTTGGCACTAATCGCAGGAACGGTCACCTGAAGAAAATCTGGTTCCCAAGAAATGTCTTGAAAGTCTTCGTGAATGTCCTCATGACACCACCGAAGAAAAGGAACCTGATCAAATTCTTCATATGGACAAAATCTTCATATGGATCCAAGTCCTCATACGACCAAATTCTCACGTGATCAAATTCTCAAAAGGATCAAAGTCTCATATGTTTATCATCGTATAACAACTCTGCTTCGGTAGAGCTAAGGTGAATATGTGCATTATTCATCAAACCAATATGTTCATAAGTCCTCAAGAATTTCGCTTATTCATATGCTTACCCTAACCCCTCTCATGTGAAACGAAATGGATTGGCTTCTATGCCACCATTCTCATATGGTGCTCAGAGAGTGATGAACTCTTTGCCACCCCTTCAGATGTGGGTGGTGAAGAAAAGAACTAATCTCTTCAGAGGGTCGTCTCCAGACGCGCCTCAACGTTCAAGAATTTGTGGGGCCCGACAAATGCTCGAAAGGACGCAGGCTAATCATGATGAAATGAACTTTCATTTCACACGTCCTCATACTGCTTATCTAATTGATACTGACTAATGAAATTCATCTGATGAACTTGATATCATATTCTTCACTGATGAAGTATATGAGATCGTAAGTTGTACAACTTCATCTCGCAGGATGATCAACCCAAAGCCACCGAGGGTTCTCGATAGTGGATGTACAAATCACATGACCGGTGACAAAATCTATTGATGGATGCCCTTATCACCGCCACATCTGAAGCATATCTTTGCCTTGACAAAGGCAAAAGTCAGGTATGATCTGGTAAGGTTGCTCTCTAAGACATGCACATGGACAAAGTCATGCTTGTTGAGTATTTAGGATATAACCTGTCAGCCTCAATGCTTTGTGATCTGTTATGGTTGTTATCTTTGGCAAGTATCATGCAAAGGTGATTGAAGTTCGACAATTCAAAGTCTTCAAGGATTTAGAGAGGAGACTTGTATATTGTTGACTTCTCCATGTCCACAACCGCCGTGTGCACTACTGCAAAAGCTTCGGGTCTGGCTATGGCATCGACGATTTGGTCATGCAGGCATGAGGAATTTGCACGCCATGTAAGAAGAAGCATGTCACGGCATTGAAAATGTCAAATTCTCAAGGATCACTTATGCGAGCCTGTGAAGGAAAATGACCAAGGCCAAGCATCCAATAAGACTATCATGACCACTACTCGTCCTTCAATTGCTTTCATGGACCTCTTTGGTCCCAATCTTATTCAGTCGTCATAATGAAGCATCACTATATGGCTTTGTTATTGTTGATGATTACTCACACATGGGTACACATTGTTACTTACAAAATCAAGTGCAGGAAATCTTCAAACGATTTTTCTCGAGGGCTTCAACCAACTTTGTGTGAAGATCAAGCACATCAGAGTGACAATGGAACTGAGTTCAAAAATTCGGACTTGAGGATTATCTTGATGAACTTGGTATTACTCATGAGTTATCTGCTTCCCTATACTCCTCAAAGAAAATGGCCTTGGAGCAAGAAGAACAGAACTTAGTTGAGATGGTTGACTATGCTTGATGAATAAACGCCTAGTCGCTTCTCGATTGAAGCAATTGACACCTGCGCTACATCATCAACAGAGTATATCTTCACAAATTCTTCAAGAAGACTGCCTATGAACTCCTCAACGACAAGAAACCCAATGTAAGATTTCAAAGTCTTTAAATGCTGGATTAGAGATCCTCACCACACTCTAAATTTGCACCAAAGCACATGAAGGTTTTATGCTTGGTTACGGAAAGGACTCGACACCTACAGTAGTCTTCAACATCGACTTCACAAGATTGTTGATACAGATGTGCGGTTCTATGAAACTAATGGCTCGCAAAGAGCACCACCTTCCGTGTTAGATGAACAAAGACTCGAGGATTCTATCAAGTTCAAGGCAATCGAGGATGTCATTCCCATCAAGAAATCAATAAGAATTCATTCTCAGACGCGAAGAACGCCGAGCTGATGCACTCAAGATAATGCTGAAGAAAATGTGCCGAGGAAAATGATCAAATTCCTCAAGACAACCAGCTCATCCTCGCTGTAAAAAGAAGTGCAAGTTGACAAGATCATCAATGACATTGAAGCGCCAGTCCTCTCACTCGCTCAAAGCTTCACACTTATCTAACTTTTGTGGGCACTATGCTTTGTCTCTATCACAGCCCACTAAGGTAGATGAAGCATTTCGAGCCGAGTGATTCAGCCATGCAAGAAGAATTACATCAGTTCGAGCTCAACAACGTCTGGAACCGTCAAACGTCAGATCCTCGCAAGCATAATATCATTGGCACAAAGTGGATCTACCGCAACAAGCAAGATGAAATGGTCTTGTGGTGAGGAATAAGGCACGACTAGTAGCTCAAGGCTACACGCAGTTGAAGGAATTGACTTCGATGAAACTTTTGCACCTGTCGCAGACTTGAGTCTATTCAGATATTACTCGCCATGCTAACCATCACAATATCACTTTATATCAAATGGATGTGAAAAGTGCATTCCTCAATGGTAAGCTTGAGGAAGAAGTATATGTTGCTCAACCCCTGTGTTTTGAAGATCCAAAGAATCCTGACAAAGTCTTCAGACTAAATAAGGAGGAAGAAGAAGGCTAGGGTTTCGGGGGATTAGACCGCGAATTTCGGAGGGGATCACTTATTTATAGGTAGAGGGAGCTAGGAGAGTCCAAATGAGGTGCGGTTTTCGGCCACGCGATCGTGATCGAACGACCGAGAGCATGGAGGGGAGTTAGACGGGTTTTGGGCCACTTTGGAAGGGGTGTTGGGCTGCAACACAAAAGAGGCTTTTACGGTTACCCGGTTAACCGTTGGAGTATCAAACGACCTCCAAATGACCCGAAACTTGATAGGCGGTCTACCGGTGGTATACCAAGGCCGCTTGACAAACCTCGGTCCATTCCGAGACCGTTTAACACCCGCACATGAAAAGAGGCAAAAGGGAGCGCCGGGGGACATTGGAGTGCCGGATTGCAAAACGGACAACGGGGAAAATGCTCGGATGCATGAGACGAACACGTATGCAAATGCGATGCACATGATGACATGATAAAAAAATGCAGATGATGACATGGCAAAGTGCAACACGCAAGCAAAGGACATGGCAAGGACGGCGAATAACTGGCAAACACCTGGCGCATCCAATCCGGGGCGTTACACTCGAGGAGCCCAGGATATAGGGGGCGCCCCCTACTGGGCGCGCCCCCCTGTCTCATGGACCCCTCGAGCACCCCCCGACCGACTTCTTTCGCCTATATATTCCCTCGTACCCTAAAAACATTGAATATGAAGATAGATCGGGAGTTCCGCCACCGCAAGCCTCTGTAGCCACAAAAAACCTCTCAGGAGCCCGTTCCGGCACCCTGCCGGAGGGGGAACCCATCACCGGTGGCCATCTTCATCATCCCGGCGCTCTCCATGACGAGGAGGGAGTAGTTCACCCTCGGGGCTGAGGGTATGTACCAGTAGCTATGTGTTTGATCTCTCTCTCTCTCGTGTTCCCTCTATGGCACGATCTTGATGTATCCGAGCTTTGCTATTGTAGTTGGATCTTATGATGTTTCTTCCCCTCTACTCTCTTGTGATGAATTGAGTTTCCCCTTTGAAGTTATCTTATCGGATTGAGTCTTTTATGATAACACTTGATGTATGTCTTGCCGTGTTTATCTGTGGTGACAATGGGATATCATGTGCCACTTGACGTATGTTTTGGTGACCAACTTGCGGGCTCCGCCCATGAACCTATGCATAGGGGTTGGCACACATTCTTGACTCTCCAGTAGAAACTTTGGGGCACTCTTTGAAGTACTTTGTGTTGGTTGGATGAATCTGAGGTTGTGTGATGCATATCGTATAATCATGCCCACGGGTACTTGAGGTGACAATGGAGTATCTAGGTGACATTAGAGTTTTGATTGATTTGAGTCTTAAGGTGTTATTCTAGTACGAACTCTTTTATAGATTGATCCGAAAGAATAGCTTTGAGGTGGTTTCGTACCCTACCATAATCTCTACGTTTGTTCCCCGCTGTTAGTGGCTTTGGAGTGACTCTTTGTTGCATGTTGAGGGATTGTTATATGATCTATCTATGTTATTATTGTGGAGAGAACTTGCACTAGTGAAAGTATGAACCCTAGGCCTTGTTTCCTAGCATTGCAATACCGTTTACGCTCACTTTTACCACTTGTTACCTTGCTGTTTTTATATTTTCAGATTACAAATACCTTTGTCTACCTTCCCTATTGCACTTCTATCACAATCTCTTCGCCGAACTAGTGCACCTATACAATTTACCATTGTATTGGGTGTGTTGGGGACACAAGAGACTCTTTGTTATTTGGTTGCAGGGTTGCTTGAGAGAGACCATCTTCATCCTACACCTCCTACGCATTGATAAACCTTAGGTCATCCACTTGAGGGAAATTTGCTACTGTCCTACAAACCTGTGCACTTGCAGGCCCAACAACGTCTACAAGAAGAAGGTTGTGTAGTAGACATCAAGCTCTTTTCTGGCGCCGTTGCCGGGGAGGTGTGTGCTTGAAGGTATATCTTTAGATCTTGCAATAGAATCTTTTTGTTTCTTGTTTTATCACTAGTTTAGTTTATAATAGAAAATTACAAAAAAAATGGAGTTATGTTTGTCTCATACGCTTCATCTTTTTAATATCTTTCGTGAGTATGATGAAAAGGAAAATTGTGCTCAAGTGCTAGAAGAAGAAATCTATAGAATGTTTGATACTAAATCTTTGAATATGAGCATGATTGCAATGTTGTTAGTATGAATTCCTTGAATATCCATGATGCAAATGATATGCAAAGCCACAAGCTTGGGGAAGCTATGTTTGATGAATATGATATATTTTGTCCCCCAAGCTTTGATGAGCAAATTTATTTTGATGATAGAATGCCTCCTACTTATGATGATTATATTGATGAAAGTGGGTTTGGAAGAGTGTCAACTTTAGGAAGTAGTGATCCCACTATTTTGGACGATGTTGAATTTTATCGTGATGAATATGAAAGTGGATTTGGAAGAGTGTCAACTTTATTTAGTGATGATTCCACTATTTCGGAAGATGTTCCAATTGATTATGAGAACAAAGTTGCTATCTATGATGATTATTGTGATGACTTGTATGCTATTGAGAATAATGATAACCATGAAACTTGTCATCATGATTTTAGTTTTCAGTTGGATTATGCCTCACATGATAGTTATTTTATTGAGTTTTCTCCCACTACTATTCATGAGAAGAAATTTGCTTATGTTGAGAGTAGTAAATTTTCTATGCTTGTAGATCATGAAAAGAATGCTTTAGGTGCTGTTTATATTGTTGGATTCATTCATGATTCTACTGAAAATTATTATGATGGAGGAACATATGCTTGTACGAATTACAATAATATCAAGTTTCCTCTCTATGTGCTTAAATTTTTTAAGTTATGCTTGTTTTGTCTTCTTATGCTTGTTGATTGTTGTTCCCATAAGTTGTTTGCTCACAAAATCCCTATGCATAGGAAGTGGGTTAGATTTAAATGTGCTAGTCATATTCTTCATGATGCTCTCTTTATGTTTCAATTCTTATGTCTTATGTGAGCATCATTGAAATCATCATGCCTAGCTAGGGGCTTTAAACGTTAGCGCTTGTTGGGAGGCAACCCAATTTTATTTTAGTTTCTTGCTTTTTGGTTCTGTTTAGTAGTAAATAATCCATCTATCTTCTGTTTAGATGTGGTTTTATGTTTTAATTAGTGTTTGTGCCAAGTAGAACCTTTGGTAAGACTTGGGTGAAGTCTTTATGATAATGCTGTAAAAAACAGAAACTTTAGCGCTCACAAGATTAGCTAGAACTTTTTACTGGAAAGTGATATTTAGTTGATTATTTTTGAAGATGATTACTAGAAAAATTACTCAGGTCCACCAATTTATTTTAGAATTTTTGTAGTTCCAGAAGTTTGCGTTAGTTACAGATTACTACAGACTGTCCTGTTTTTGACAGATTCTGTTTTCATTGTGTTGTTTGCTTATTTTGATGAATCTATGGCTAGTAAAATAGTTTATAAACCATAGAAGTTGGAATACAGTAGGTTTAACACCAATATAAATAAATAATGAGTTCATTACAGTACCTTGAAGTGGTGTTTTGTTTTCTTTCGCTAACGGAGCTCACGAGTTTTCTGTTAAGCTTTGTGTTGTGAAGTTTTCAAGTTTTGGGTAAAGATTCGATGGACTATGGAATAAGGAGTGGCAAGAGCCTAAGCTTGGGGATGCCCAAGGCACCCCAAGGTAATATTCAAGGATAACTAAGAGCCTAAGCTTGGGGATGCCCCGGATGGCATCCCCTCTTTTGTCTTCGTTCATCGGTAACTTTACTTGGAGCTATATTTTTATTCACCACATGATATGTGTTTTTCTTGCAGCATCATGTCATTTTATTTACCTTTGCTTTCTGTTTGAATAAAATACCAATATCTGAAATTATTAAATGGGAGAGTCTTCACATAGTTGTATAATTATTCGACTACTCATTGATCTTTACTTATACCTTTCGGAGTAGTTTGTCATTTGCTCTAGTACTTCACTTATATCTTTTAGAGCACGGTGGTGGTTTTATTTTTAAGAAATAGATGACTCTCATGCTTCACTTATATTATTTTGAGAGTCTTAAATAGCATGGTAATTTGCTTAAATAATCTTAATATTCTAGGTATTCAAAAATAGTAAATCTTTCTTATGAGTGTGTTGAATTCTAAGAAAAGTTTGATGCTTGATAATTGTTTTGAGATATGAAGATGGTGATATTAGAGTCATGCTAGTTGGGTAGTTATGAATTTGAGAAATAATTGTGTTAAAGTTTGTGATTCCCTTAGCATGCACGTATGGTGAACCGTTATGTGATGAAGTCGGAGCATGATTTATTTATTGATTGTCTTCCTTATGAGTGGCGGTCGGGGACGAGTGATGGTCTTTTCCTACCAATCTATCCCCCTAGGAGCATGCGCGTAATACTTTGCTTTGATAACTTGTACTCCCTCTGTCCCATAATGTAAGACGTTTTTTGACACTAGACTAGTGGCAAAAAAAGTCTTACATTATGGGACGGAGGGAGTAGATTTTTGCAATAAGTATATGAGTTCTTTATGACTAATGTTGAGTCCATGGATTATACGCGCTCTCACCTTTCCATTATTGCTAGCCTCTCTAATACCGCGCACTTTTCGCCGGTATCATACACCCACCATATATGTTCCTCAAAACAGCCACCATACCTACCTATCATGGCATTTCCATAGCCATTCCGAGATATATTTCCATGCAACTTTACACCGTTCCGTTTATTATGACATGCTTCATCATTGTCATATTGCTAGCATGATCATGTAGTTGACATCGTATTTGTGGCAAAGCCACCATTCATAATTCCTTCATACATGTCACTCTTGATTCATTGCACATCCCGGTACACCGCCGGAGGCATTCATATAGAGTCATATTTTGTTCTAAGAATCGAGTTGTAATTTTTGAGTTGTAAGAAAATAAAAGTGTGATGATCATCATTTTTAGAGCAATGTCCCAGTGAGGAAAGGATGATGGAGACTATGATTCCCCCACAAGTCGGGATGAGACTCCGGACGAAAATAAAAATAAAAATAAAAAAGAGGCCATAAAAAAAGAGAGAAAAGGCCCAAATAAAAAATATATATAAAAAATGAGAGAAAAAGAGAGAACGGACAATGCTACTATCCTTTTACCACACTTGTGCTTCAAAGTAGCACCATGATCTTCATGATAGAGAGTCTCCTATGTTGTCACTTTCATATACTAGTGGGAATTTTACATTATAGAACTTGGTTTGTATATTCCAATGATGGGCTTCCTCAAATTGCCCTAGGTCTTCATGAGCAAGCGAGTTGGATGCACACCCACTTAGTTTCTTTTGTTGAGCTTTCAAATGCTTATAGCTCTAGTGCATCCATTGCATGGCAATCCCTACTCACTCACATTGATATCTATCGATGGGCATCTTCATAGCTCGTTGATACGCCTAGTTGATGTGAGACTTCTTCTCCTTTTTTGTCTTCTCCACAACCACCATTCTATTCCACGTATAGTGCTATATCCATGGCTCATGCTCATGTATTGCGTGAAGATTGAAAAAGTTTTGAAAATGTTAAAGTATGAAACAATTGCTCGGCTTGTCATCGGGGTTGTGCATGATTTAAATATTTTGTGTGGGGAAGATGGAGCATAGACAGACTATATGATTTTGTAGGGATAACTTTCTTTGGCCATGTTATTTTGAGAATACATAATTGCCTAGTTAGTATGCTTGAACTATTATTATTTTTATGTCAATATGAACTTTTGTCTTGAATCTTTCGGATCTTAATATTCATACCACAATTAAGAAGAATTACAATGAAATTATGCCAACCAACATTCCACATCAAAAATTATCTTTTTATCATTTACCTACTCGAGGACGAGCAGGAATTAAGCTTGGGGATGCTTGATACGTCTCCAACGTATCTATAATTTTTGATTGCTCCATGCTATATTATCTACTGTTTTGGGTAATATTGGGCTTTATTATTCACTTTTATATTACTTTTGGGACTAACCTATTAACCGGAGGCCCAGCCCATATTGCTGTTTTATTGCCTGTTTCAGTATTTCGAGGAAAAGGAATATCAAACGGAGTCCTAACGGAATGAAACCTTCGGCAACATGATTTTTTGGAAGAATATCATCCTGGAGACTTGGAGTTCACGTCAGAAGATACTCGAGGAGCCCAGGAGATATGGGCGCCCCCCCCTACTGGGCGCGCCCCCTGTCTCGTGGACCCCTCGAGCACCCCCCGACCGACTTCTTTCGCCTATATATTCCCTCGTACCCTAAAAACAACGAATATGAAGATAGATCGGGAGTTCCGCTGCCGCAAGCCTCTGTAGCCACCAAAAACCTCTCAGGAGCCCGTTCGGCACCTGCTGGGAGGAACCCATCACCGTGGCCATCTTCATCATCCCGGCGCTCTCCATGACGAGGAGGGAGTAGTTCACCCTCGGGGCTGAGGGTATATACCAGTAGCTATGTGTTTGATCTCTCTCTCTCTCTCTCTCTCTCTCTCTCTCTCTCTCTCGTGTTCTCTCTCATCTTCCCTCTATGGCACGGTCTTGATGTATCCCGAGCTTTGCTATTGTAGTTAGATCTTATGATGTTTCTCCCCCTCTACTCTCTTGTGATGAATTGAATTTCCCCTTTGAAGTTATCTTATCGGATTGAGTCTTTCATGAGAACACTTGATGTATGTCTTGCCGTGTTTATCTGTGGTGACAATGGGATATCATGTGCCACTTGATGTATGTTTTGGTGACCAACTGGCGGGTTCCGCCCATGAACCTATGCATAGGGGTTGGCACACGTTCTTGACTCTCCGGTAGAAACTTTGGGGCACTCTTTGAAGTACTTTGTGTTGGTTGGATGAATATGAGATTGTGTGATGCATATTGTATAATCATGCCCACGGATACTTGAGGTGACAATGGAGTATCTAGGTGACATTAGGGTTTTGATTGATTTGTGTCTTAAGGTGTTATTTTAGTATGAACTCTTGTATAGATTGATCCGAAAGAATAGCTTTGAGGTGGTTTCGTACCCTACCATAAACTGTATGTTCGTTCCCCGCTATTAGTGGCTTTGGAGTGACTCTTTGTTGCATGTTGAGGGATTGTTATATGATCTATCTATGTTATTATTGTTGAGAAAACTTGCACTAGTGAAAGTATGAACCCTAGGCCTTGTTTCCTAGCATTGCAATACCGTTTACGCTCACTTTTACCACTTGTTACCTTGCTGTTTTTATATTTTCAGATTACAAATACCTTTATCTACCTTCCCTATTGCACTTGTATCACCATCTCTTCGCTGAACTAGTGCACCTATACAATTCACCATTGTATTGGGTGTGGAGGGGACACAAGAGACTCTTTGTTATTTGGTTGGAGGGTTGCTTGAGAGAGACCATCTTCATCCTACGCCTCCTACGGATTGATAAACCTTAGGTCATCCACTTGAGGGAAATTTGCTACTGTCCTACAAACCTATGCACTTGCCGGCCCAACAACGTCTACAAGAATAAGGTTGTGTAGTAGACATCAAGCGCCACCACTACTTCATCGTCGCCGGTGAGGAAGAGCTTCACTGCCTCGACCTCGTCGCCGTCGTACTCGCGCCGGTCGCGGAAATCTTCACTCCACCACCGCCGTAGCTGTCTTCCTTCGCCGAGTTAGGGCGTGGAAGATCTGCACGGACGAACTTCACTTCTCCACCTCACAGGTTAAATCGTGTTCTTCGTCCGGGGTAATTAAAAGTTACTTTTACTGCCCTCTTTGATTCAAATATGAGAAGGCCAGGCAGATCAAGAAAGCGCGGTACAGGAAGGAAAAATTCCTGGAGAACAACATTATCTCTATGACGACTGATGATCTTGTGAAGATCCAGTCTGAAATCAAAGTCCTCAGCGATGATTTCAATGCTTACTATGCTGATTGGCAAGGAGCCAAGTCAGGTTTGTTAAACTGAGTGAGAAGTTCACCTCCAATGTTGCAGCCCCATCGCAACAAGAAATTCCTCAGGCTGAAGCATCTGCTCAGCCGACTGAAGAACATGCCAGCACCACTGATGACATTCAGGCTGTTGAAGAAAATGTGAGTTCCAGGGCTGCTGACTGCATTCCAGCCTCTGATGAAATTGCCAGGGCATCCACTAGCTAGTGGTGCGCCTGAAGAAAATGAAGAAGTCAGGGAAACTGCATCAGTTGTGCCTGAAGAAAATCAACCACATTCCTCTGCTCCTCCTGTGCCTACTCCAACTCCAATCCTTCCATCTGCATCAGATGTGAAGAAGACCAAGGCTGCAGAGCGTGTAGCATTGAAGAAAAGGAAAGCATCAGCTCCTTCAGATTCTTCAGCTCCGAAGAAAACGAAGTCTATGACCAGCTCATTTGCAAACCCTATTAATGTTGTTCCTATCTCAACCATGCCATAAAAGGAAATCGTCCCTTTTGATGAAGAATATGTGATCCCTAGCGGATCTGATGAAGAAACTCCTTCTGCTGCTACGTCAGAGCAGATGGATGAAGAAATTGAAGTGGATGAAATCCCTTCAACTCCAGCTGTTTCCTCGCCTATGCCTCAGTTTACTGCTGAAGAGGCCGACATTGAAGAAATGGAAGATGAAGATGTGGATATTCGCTGTACCACACCTATGCTGAATGATGACTTTTGGGAAAGTTAGCACCCCAACTCTCCATTCTTCGCACCATTGCAACAAATTCCTCAGTCCCCAGCAACTACAGTTCAAATGGGATCTGATGAACCACATGCCACACCATCTGTCCATGAAGAAATTCCATCCACTAGTGCTGAAGAAAATGAAAATGAAGAATTGAAAACCCAGGCTGTCACTGGAGTAGAAGCTGAAATTCCTCAGTCTGAAGAACTTGAGATTGCGATTCCTGAGGTGATAATGCAATTGACTGACACTCCTCAGCCCAAGCCAAAGGATCCATTCTCAAAGAAGCAGAAATTCAAGGCTGATGATTTCTTCGGCAAGCATGTGTTCTTCACTGACTACAATCCTTATGATTCTACTCGTCTTAGAAGGAAGCGCTTCTGGACTGCCAGCCAGGCAAACTTCTATTCTTCACTTCTATTCAACAAGGACAAAGTCTTCGACCACGAGCATATTTCTCATGTGGACATGGAATCACTGCCGTGCTTCTCACCTGTCCTCAGCGTGCTTCATGACACATGCCTCCTCAACTTTTGCACAGACATAGTTGATTGGAATGAAGAACTCATTCTTCAATTCTACGCAACATTGCACATCACAGGAGATGCTGACGATGTGAACTCCTGGGTTCTGGATTGGATGACCGAAAACACTCACTATAAGGCACCAGCCACTGAATTACTTCATGCCCTGCCCATCAGTCCTCCACCTGAAGGAGACCATTGCATGTACCAACAGCCTGAGCTTACAGATCACTATATGCAAGTGCTGATGAAGCCATTGAAACCCGGTCAAGCCTCAAGGACGAAATTCCTCGTGAAGGAATTGCAGTATGTACCAAGGACAGTCTATCGCATTCTGACGAAGACTACGAGTCCAATCAAAGGCCACGACTCCTGCGATGAGGAAATTGTTGGCATCATGAAGAATATGGTATTCAACATCAGTCATGGCATTCCTGTCAATTATCAAGATTTCTTCATGAGGACTCTGGCAAATGTTGCACTTTCACCGTTTGAGCTGAAGCCTTATTGTAAGTGCATCTAGTGCCCCTTAGTGATTTTGGTGTATTGAAGACTTATAGGTTAAGTAACTAATGCGTTTGTGAGTGTATACAGGTCTATAAGGCTATGAGGAGTTTGATAATTACAGAAAAGTCGACCCTAAAAATGAAGTTCTTCAATGAAGACTTTGATATTCGAAGACTTTACAAGACTTTGAAAGTGAAGAAATTGGTGTGACCTTGAAGACTTGGTATTCATTTGAGGAACATGAAGCGTGAAGACTTTTGTTTTCGTAGTTTCATTTTCTCTTTCTTGAGTCATAGGAAACACCGTCTTTGTTAAAGGGGTCGAGGAAATACTAAGGAAAAATTTCCATGTGATGCTCAACTCAAAATCCTACACCTACCAATCCCTTGAGTGAAGCCTTTGGAAATCTCATATAGTTCAGTCAATTTCTTGATGGATGAGACGAAGCTCTTCCAGTCGTTGAGAATTTGTTCTCGACCGAGGAGTTAGGAATTCGCCAGTCTGAATTGCCTACACAATGAGGAACATGATAGCCCCGAGGAATTTGATGTTCAAATTTCCGACCGTTCTTGTCTTCTTGCGCCACTGTCCCAAATATCTTATCCACCTAACGGTCATATCATTGAAGGGCATTTATGTCTTATCATGTCGGGCTGCTCCTAGGCTATAAATAGCCGCCCCTACAACCACTAGTTGGTTGGCTGCTCGAGAGAACTTGACACTTGTCATTTGAGAGCAACCCATCCTCTGAGGACTTTGAGTGAAAATCATCAAGTGAGGAAAAATCCAAAAGTGAGAAAAAAAACCCAAAAAGCAAACCCCAACAAACGCAAAGTGATTGAGCATCACTGAAGAAATTGATCCTGCGTGGATCCGATGCTTTTTAACTTCGAAGACTGTGCTTCTTCCAGACGGTTAGGCGTCACGGTCTAGAGCATCCAAGAGGAATTGTGGATCGCCGAGTGACCAAGTATGTGAAGGTTTGGAAGTCGCCTGAAGACTTACCACGAGTGATTGGACGAGGTCTGCGTGACCTTAGTTCAAGGAGAATACGGTGAGGACTTGGTGTCTGAGCTGCGTGCTCAAGGATCGGGTGTCCGGACTGCGTGTCCTCGAGTTTAAATACTCAGCCGCTCCAACCAGACGCATAACCGAGACAGCAGTTGGAACTGGTCTACCAAATCATTGTCTTCACCAACCTAACTGGTTCTATTTCCTCAACCCTTTCATTTCCTCATTATTGTGTTGAGTGTTTGTCATATCTGCGTTTGAAGACTTTGATCAAGACTTTCTCAATTTCCTCAGTTCAATTTCTTGATCTGTTTGTCTTCATCTGTGTTATCCTGTGATTACGCTTTCTCGTACTCTGTGATTGTCTTCATTTCATCATGATGACTATGCCTGTAATCTGCTATGCTTACTTACGAGTACTTATTCACTGCATGTATTTCTTCACTAAGGAATTTCCTCACCAAAGCAAATTCCTCGGTGAAGAATTTGTAAATTCTCTAAAATCGCCTATTCACCCCCCTCTAGTCGATATAACGACTTTCAATTGGTATCGAGCAAGGTACTCCCTTGTTACGTGTGATTTTGGTTTAACCACCGGAGTTTTAGTTATGTCGACCGCAGGTATGATCAAGGTCTCAGCAGGGTGTCCTACCTTCGATGGGACGGACTACCCCTACTGGAAGAACAAAATGCGAATGCATCTTGAAGCAATTGACAACAATCTCTGGTATGTTGTGACAAAAGGTGTTTCCTCAGTCACACCCTCTCTGAATGATGCTGATGTGAAGAGATTCAAGCAACTCGATTCTCAAGCGAAGAATGTCATATGTGGCCATCTGAGCAAAGGTCAATATGGAAGAGTGAGTGCTTTGGAATCTGCCAAACTCATCTGGGACAGGCTGTCCAAAGTAAATGAAGGTGTTTCAACTCAGCGTGACTCTCGAGTTGATGTTTTTCGGAATCTCTTCAACCACTTCAAAAGACTCGATAACGAAAATGTTCAACAAACCTTCGATCGCCTCACTGACATCTCAAATGAGCTTCAAGCACTGGGTGCCACTGACATCACCGACCATGAGGTGGTGAAGAAATTGCTAAGATCGCTTGATTCCTCATTTGACACTCTGGCACTGATGATACAAGAACGAGCTGATTATAAGTCTCTTGATCCTGCTGATATCCTCGAAAGGCTAAATACTCACGAGTTCCAGCTTGCTGAAAAGAGAGATCTCTATGGTTCTGGCTATGGAAAAACGCGTGCCCTGAAGGCCAAGGCTGTATCTGAATCTGAGAGTGAAGACTCTGGTAGTAGCCTTGGAGATCCTGAAGAATTTGGCCAGGAGCTAGCACTGCTCGTGAAGAAATTCCAGAAATTCACAAGACGTGGTCGCTTTGGAAAATCCTCAAGAAGCAATGATTCCTCATCTAGTGACTATAAGAGATGACTTTGCCACAAATGCAAGAAACCTGGTCACTACATCCAAGATTGTCCTCAGTGGGAAAAGGAATTAAAGAAAAAGAAGCACAAGGATTACAGTTCTGATGACATGAAGAAGAAGAAGAAATCATCAAAATCTTCATCACCAAAATCCTCAAAACCTTCTTCTCACAAGAAGAGCAGCTCCAAAAGGCTCGGGCATTCATTGGCAAGGAAATGGACTCAAGCTGAATCGAGGAAAATGAGGAAGAGGAGGAGTCTCAAGAATCCGAATCTGGTGTGGCTAGTCCGGCTCTTGCTATCGCTTATGTTAGCAAGTCCATCTTCAATCTTCAAGAAACCGACTCACGACAAACTGATGAGGAAAATGATGACTACGCCCCACCTATTGCTTCATGGCAAAAGGTGCCAAGGTACTCAATTTCACCTCCTCCGAATCCAGTGAAAATGAATCGATGAGGATCTCAAGCCCAGCTACTCTAAACTTGCTAAGACTGCTATAAAACAACAAAGGGCTTTTGAAAAGGTTCAAAACATGCTAGATAAGAGTGATGATATGTTAGGTGAAGAAATGGATCGCACTCAAGCCCTCGATCGAAAATCTTGAGAGACTTCATCTAAGCTTGACAACCTTCAAGGTCATCATAGCACTCTCTTATCTGATCATGAGAAACTTTCTTATGAATTTCTTCAAAGAAAGCAAGATCTTGAGAAGCTAAGAGCGAGTTATGAAGATCTTCAGAAGGAGCGCGATTCATTACTTGCTCAACAAATCAGCGCCTCTCAAGAAGAATTTGTTCCTCCATGCTTAAAATGCATTGAACGTGAATCTGCTAACTCTTCACCTGAATGTTCAAATGCTTCAACTGTTACAAATTCTTCACCTGCCTCTGCTATCACTAATTCCTCACCTGAGGACATTGCTAGTATCACCGACGATGCAGATCGAAGGAATTGTACATGACAGGCATGTACAAAAGCCTCAAAGGGCATCAGACTCTTTGTGATGTGCTTAAAAAGCAGATCCTCAACATGAACCCTAGGATTGAGGGTATTGCCTTTGAGAGGAAACTCAATGCTGATGGAACATATTGGAAGCCCGAGCGGATCCCAAAACCTCATGGGTTGCTGCAAAGGGACCTCCAGCTTGATCCATCTACCTTATCTGCTTTACATGTGAATTTCCTCATTCGATGATGAGTCATTTGACTCAAACTATAAACTGTTCAAAAATCAGAATGGTGAAGTATTTGCTAGATATGTTGGCACTAATCGCAGAACGGTCACCTATGAAGAAAATCTGGGTTCCCAAGAAATGTCTTGAAAGTCTTGGTGAATGTCCTCATGACACCACCTGTGAAGAAAAGGAACCCCAGATCAAATTCTTCATATGGACAAAATTCTTCATATGGATCCAAGTCCTCATACGGACCAAATTCCTCACGTGGATCAAATTCCTCAAAAGGATCAAAGTCCTCATATGTTTATCATCGTATAACAACTCTGCTTCGCAGGTAGAGCTAAGGGCTATGAATATGTGCATTATTCATCAAACCAATATGTTCATAAGTCCTCAAGAATTTCTCCGCTTATTCATATGCTTACCCTAACCCCTCTCATGTGAAACGAAATGGATTGGCTTCTATGCCACCATTCTCATATGGTGCTCGTGAGAGTGATGAACTCTTTGCCACCCCTTCAGATGTGGGTGGTGAAGAAAAGAACTAATCTCTTCTGCAGGGTCAGGTCTCCGGCGTGCCTCAACGTCTGAAGAATTTGTTGGGGCCCGACAAAATGCTCGAAAGGACGCAGCTAATCATGATGAAATGAACTTTCATTTCACACGTCCTCATACTGCTTATCTAATTGATACTGACTAATGAAATTCATCTGATGAACTTGATATCATATTCTTCACTGATGAAGTATATGAGATCGTAAGTTGTACAACTTCATCTGCAGGATGATCAGCCCAAAGCCACCGAGTGGGTTCTCGATAGTGGATGTACAAATCACATGACCGGTGACAAAATCTATTGATGGATGCTCCTTATCACCGCCACATCTGAAGCATATCATCTTTTTGACAAAGGCAAAAGTCGTATTGGGACTTGGTAAGGTTGCTATCTCTAAGGACATGCACATGGACAAAGTCATGCTTGTTGAGTATTTAGGATATAACCTCATGTCGAGCCTCAATGCTTTGTGATCTTGATATGGTTGTTATCTTTGGCAAGTATCGTTGTGTTGTGATCATGGAAGTCGACAATTCCAAAGTCTTCAAGGATTTAAGAGAGGAGACTTGTATATTGTTGACTTCTCCACAGGTCCACAACCGCCGTGTGCCTACTTGCAAAAGCTTCGGGCTGGCTATGGCATCGACGACTTGGTCATGCAGGCATGAGGAATTTGCACACGCTTGCGAAGAAGAAGCATGTCATTGGCATTGAAAATGTCAAATTCCTCAAGGATCACTTATGCGAGCTGTGAAGCTGGAAAATGACCAAGGCCAAGCATCCAAATAAGACTATCATGACCACTACTCGTCCCTTCGAATTGCTTCACATGGACCTCTTTGGTCCCAATCATTATTCAGTCGTCGTTAATGAAGCATCACTATATGGCTTTGTTATTGTTGATGATTACTCTCGTTACACATGGGTACACATTGTTACTTACAAAATCAAGTGCAGGAAATCTTCAAACGATTTTCCTCGAGGGCTTCAACCAACTTTGGTGTGAAGATCAAGCACATCAGAGTGACAATGGAACTGAGTTCAAAATTCGGACTTGAGGATTATCTTGATGAACTTGGTATTACTCATGAGTTATCTGCTCCCTATACTCCTCAAAGAAAATGGCCTCGTGGAGCGCAAGAACAGAACTCTAGTTGAGATGGCTCGCACTATGCTTGATGAATACAAAACGCCTAGTCGCTTTCGGATTGAAGCAATTGACACTGCGTGCCACATCATCAACAGTATATCTTCACAAATTCTTCAAGAAGACTGCCTATGAACTCCTCACCGACAAGAAACCCAATGTAAGTTATTTCAAAGTCTTGATTGCTAAATGCTGGATTAGAGATCCTCACCACACCTCTAAATTTGCACCAAAGCACATGAAGGTTTTATGCTTGGTTACGGAAAGGACTCGCACACCTACAGAGTCTTCAACATCGCACTTCACAAGATTGTTGACATTGTAGATGTGCGGTTCTATGAAACTAATGGCTCGCAAAGAGAGCACCTACCTTCTGTGTTAGACGAACCAGCACCGAGGATTCTATCAGGTTCAAGGCAACCGAGGATGTCATTCCCTTCAAGAAACTGTGAAGAATTCATTCCTGACTGCGAAGAACGCCGAGTGATGCACTGAAGATAATGTCAAGAAAATGGTGCCGAGGAAAATGATCAAATTCCTCAAGACAACCAGCTCATCCTCGCGTTGCAAAAGAAGTGCAAGTTGACAAGATCATCAATGACATTGAAGCGCCAGTCCTCTCACTCGCTCAAAAGCTTCACACTTATCTAACTTTTGTGGGCACTATGCTTTTGTCTCTATCACAGAGCCCACTAAGGTAGATGAAGCATTTCGAGCCGGAGTGCATTCAGGCCATGCAAGAAGAATTACATCGATTCGAGCTCAACAACGTCAGGAACTGGTCAAACGTCCAGATCCTCGCAAGCATAATATCATTGGCACAAAGTGGATCTACCGCAACAAGCAAGATGAAAATGGTCTTGTGGTGAGGAATAAGGCACGACTAGTAGCTCAAGGCTACACGCAGTTGAAGGAATTGACTTGATGAAACTTTTGCACTGTCGCTAGACTTGAGTCTATTCATATTACTCGCCTATGCTAACCATCACAATATCACTTTATATCAAATGGATGTGAAAAGTGCATTCCTCAATGGTAAGCTTGAGGAAGAAGTATATGTTGCTCAACCCCAGTGTTTTGAAGATCCAAAGAATCGACAAAGTCTTCAGACTAAATAAGGCCCTCTATGGCCTCAAGCAAGACCCTCGGCGTGGTATGATACATTGAAGGAATTCTTCGTGAAGAATGGCTTCACACCCGTTCACTCGATCCTACTCTTTTACTAAATCTTATGATGGTGAACTGTTTGTGTGCCAAATATATGTTGATGATATTATCTTTGGCTGTCTTGACCAACGTTATAGTGATGAATTTGCCTAAATGATGAGTGAAGAATATCAAATGTCTATGATGGGAGAGTTGAAATTCTTCTTAGGTCTTCAAATTCACAACAACACAATGGCATATTCATATCTCAGAGAAATACCTCAAAGATGTCCTCAAGAAATTCGCATGCAAGATTGCAAAGGCGTCAAAATTCCTATGCCCACAAATGGCCATCTATGCAATCGATGAAAATGGTATTGACTTCGATCACAAGGTATACCGCCCATGATTGGTTCTTTATTGTACTTATGTGCATCTAGGCCAGATATAATGCTTAGTGTTTGCATGTGTGCCCGATTTCAAGCTACACCAAGGAATCACACCATAAGGCTGTGAAGCATATTCTTCGATATCTAGCTCACACACCAACACTAGGATTATGGTACCCCAAGGGCTCTACTTTTGATCTCATTGATATTCGACTCGACTATGCTGGTGATCGTGTGGACCGCAAGTCAACATCTGGTACTTGTCATTTCCTCGACGATCTTTGGTCCGTTGGTCCTCAAGAAACAGAACTGTGTATCACCGTCCATCGCGGAAGCTGAATACATTGCTGCTGGCTCGTGTTGTGCTCAATTACTATGGATGAAGCAAACCTCAAGGACTACGGCATCAACGTGAAGAATGTGCCTCTCTCTCGTGACAATGAGAGTGCCATCAAGATTGCTCACAACCCAGTTCAGCACTTGAAGACAAAGCACATTCAAATTCGTCATCATTTTCTTCGTGATCATGTGTTGAAGGGCGACATCTCCATCGAGCATGTGAAGACTGAAGAACAGCTAGCTGATATCTTCACTAAGCCCTTGGATGAGAAGAGATTTAGCAAGTTGCGGTGTGAGCTAAATATCTTAGAATCTTCGAACGTTCTTTGAAAAAGACACACATCCCAACACTTATGCAAAATTGATGACTTAGATGTGCAACACATGAAGAAACGTTTTTCTTCAATCAATGAAGAATAACACTCTAAGTGTGAAGAAATTGATTCTCAGAACCCTACGACAATTGTACGCGGTGTCTGAAATCATCATTCTTATACGGTGGGTCACGCCACCACCAAAGTTGAAAATCTTCAATTTGAGTTTTTTTTAGTTTTGAAATTCTTCAGTTTTTCAAATTCTTCAACTTTGCAAAATCTTCACTGCTTCCGTCGTCTTTCTTCATTGGCTATATATATATATATGGGTTTTATGTCCTCTACAGCATTCACTTATGGCTATTTCTTCAAGTCGCTTTTTCTGCTAAGTGAATGTGATCGGACCCTTTCCCCTCTATGCTATAATCAACCCAATCCATTCACAAATTCTTCATGTGCGTTCTACTTTGAAACTCGCTCAAATTCTTCATCGTGTCCTTGACAAATGAAGAAATTGCAACGGAACTTTTGAAACAAATCTTATTCAAACCTTCGCTTTTACCGCATTAAACCGCTCCGCATCCCATGATGCATTATTATATTCTCCCACGATCGCTTTACGATCTCCACTACACAGTACGTGTGTGACACATGTCGTGAGAAGGGAAGCGGTCAGGGGCACGTTCGTCCTAAATCTTCAGACGATCCGTTTTTTCACCGAGTCTATAAATACCCTCTCTCCTTCCTCACTCTTTTACTTCGCCGACCTCTCTCTCCCGCCGAGCTCCTCGAAACCCTAGCGCGCCGCTTCTCCATCGTCGCCGGTGAGGAAAAGCTTCACCGCTTTGACCTCTTCGCCGACGTATTCGCTACGACCGTGGAAAATCTTCACTCCGCCGTCGCCGTAGCTGATTTCCTCTGCCAAGTTAGGGCGGGAAGATCTGAACAGACGAACTTCCCAACTGTTCATCTCAGTTAAATCGTGTTCTTCACTTCGTAAATTAAAAGTTACTTGTATTACTCGCTTTGATTCTCAAATCTTCTTCAAATTCTTCAAAGGTGTTTATTCTTCAAATTCCTCACACATATGAACACCTCAAATCTCTTGACTCGTTTCTCTAAGCAATGATTTTCTTCAAGATTCCTCAATTGTGTGGATCCTCGATCTATACAACTCGAACCTAAGACAAAGAACGCTTAGTGAAATTCTTCAAGGCTCATCTGGTCAAAATCCTCAAAACTTGTTCTTTTGAAAAACCTTCGAGAACATATGACCTCTTCAAATTCCTCGCACCTATACTCTGTTCACAGGTACAAATGTCCGCTGCTGAATCCCTAGGTTCTCATCAACTTAACTCATTTGCAGCGTTCCTCGAAGAAAAACTGCACACTTCTTCAGAGAACTCAATTGTTCAATTTCCTCACCTGAAGAAAATGGCAGACGGTAAGAAGCCGCAGAAGGGAGGAAAGAAACCTGAGGTTATGACAGCGTTTGAAATACCTGAGGAAATATATGCTGACTATTGCACTCCGGATGAAGAAAGCAAAAATCAACGCAAGGTGCGATTCGTAAGATTGAACGGAGATGGGCACGGAATGGAAGGAATACAGATATGTAACTCCTAAGTACATGAAGAAATTCTTTAAATCCTCCATGCCCAAGAGCTCCTTTGGCACCTAGCCAAATAGCTGATCCCACTAGCGCCAAACGCGGTGAGGACTTTCACGATGAATGGGCTAAACGCCAAGCAAAATTGGCAAAGCAAGCAAAGGAAGAAGTGAAGAAATTCAATGAGGATTCTGCTGCTGCTACTGCCACTGAGGTCTCGGTCCAACCGAGGAAATCAATGCAAAAGAAGCCTGCTCATAAGCCAAGTGCTTCATCATCTGTGCCCTCACGGCCAAGTTCCTCAAAGAGCACCCTCCAAGCAAATTCCTCACACCGCTGCTGCTCCACCAAAGTCCTCAACTGCTCCGCCCAAACCTTCAGTTCCTGTGCACCTAGCTACATGTCAAAGGACTGCTGGTTTCTCAATTGCCTCAGGCATCTCTGCAAGTTCCTCACCTGCCCCAATTCCTCATCCGCCCGACTCTGCTGAAGAAAAAGCAACAGTGGACGTGGTCCTCGGCCTAGCCAAGGAAGAAACAGCTTGTAGTCCACGTACCATCGATGATGAGGCATCCGATGAATAACTTGAAGAAATCATCGAGACCGCCAAGTTAGGGCCGCTAGAGCCAAGGGTACATCTGTGCATCGCTCTCGATCCAAGAAAAGTCCTCGACTTCATTTACCTCGCACAATGATCCCAATACCCTCTGCTCGATCTTCCTTTGACACCTGGTCAAAGTCATGCTGACTCACTTCATCGCTGAAGAAAAATGGAAGTTTGAGAAGGCGAGGGAAATCAAGAAGGCTCAATACAGAAGGAGAGGTTCTCAAGAAAACGTTGTCAAGATGACACCTGAGGAACTCCTCCATATCCAAACTGAAATTCAAAACCTCAGCAAGAACTTCGACACATACTATGCTGATTGGCAAGGAGTCAAGACCAGATTCGTCAACCTGACGAAGAAATTCACAATATTCTTGTCCCAATGCAACATGAAAATCCTCAGGCTGAAGCCTCTGCTCAGCCTAATGAAGAAAATGCCAGCACCGCTGAAGCCTCTGCTCAGCCTGCTGAAGAAAATGTTGATTCCAGGGCTGATGATCCAATCCCAGCCGCTGAAGAAATTACCAGGGCACCCACTAGTGGTGCGCCTGAAGAAACTGCTCAAGTCAGGGCAACTGCATCGATACCAAGAAATTGCTCAAGACAGGGAACTGCATCGCTTGCTCTCAAGAAACTGCACCAAATTCCTCGGCTCCTCCAGCGCCAACTCCAACTCCAATTCTTCCATCTGCTTCGATGTGAAGAAACCAAGGCTGCGAACGAGCTGCTGTGAAGAAAAGGAAAGCATCACCAAGCGTCGATTCTTCGATCACAAGAAAATGAAGCCAATGACCAGCTCCGTTGAAAACCCAATTGATGCTATTCCAATTTCCTCCATACCATCAAAGGAAGTCGTTCCTTTTGGAGAAGAATATGAGATCCCAATCGGATCTGAAGAAGAACATCAATCGGCTGCTTCATCGGAGAAAATTGATGAAGAAATTGAAGTGGAAGCAATCCTTCAACCCCGCTTATTTCCTCATCGACCATGAAATTCCTCAAGCTGGTATCGAGGAAATTGAAAATGAAGATGTGGATATTGGATGCACCACTCCAGTGATCAATGATGACTTTTGGGAAAGTCAAGCATCCCAATACTCTCTCTTCACCCCGCTCCAACAAGTTCCTCACTCCCCGCATGCATCGTCAAAATGGACTTTGAAGAAAATCAACCCACTGATTCAGTGCATGAAGAAATTCCAGCCACTAGTGCTGATGAAACTGCTGCTGCTGCTAATCCTCAGACTGCTCCTGTTGAGGAACAAGAAATTCCTCAGGCTGAAGAACCTGAACTTGTGATTCCTGAGGTGGTGATGCAACTCACTGACACCCCTCTGCCCAAGCAAAAGAATCCATTCTCAACCAAGCAAAAGTTCAAGGCTGAAGATTTCTTTGCAGAACACGTGTTCTTCATCAATATAATCCTTATGATTCTCGCTCGAATTAGGAAGAGGCGCTCGACTGCCACCAAGCCAACTTCTATTCCTCGGTGCTTTTCAACAAGGACAAAATCTTGATCATGCTCATATTCCTCATGTGGATATGGAGTCGCTGCCAGCTTTGAGCCAGCCCTCGGTGTTCTTCACGATGCAGACTTCTAAACTTCGCACCGATATCTGTGGATCGGAACGAAGAGCTAATTCTTCATTTCTATGCAACCCTGCACATCACCGGAGACGCTGAAGATGTACATTCATGGGTCTTGGATTGATGACCGAAAACACCCACTACAAGGCACCAAAGAAGTGAATTGCTTCGTGCCTCCCACTCGATCCTCCGATTGATGGTGCACGCATCTATGAAGAAAAGAACTTTCAAATCACTATATGCAAGTGCCGATGAAGCCTTTGAAGCCAAGGCAAGCCCCAAGGACCAAATTCCTCGTCAAGGAATTATTATATGTGCCTCGAACAGTCTATCGGATTCGACTAAGACTATGAGTCCTATCAAAGGTCACGACTCGACGATGAAGAAGTCGTTGGCATCATGAAGAATATGCTTTTCAACATCATCCATGGCGTTCCGTCAATTTCCATGATTTCTTCATGAGGACTCGCTAACATTGCCATGTCACCTTTTGAGCTGAAGCCTTATGCACCTTGGATTATGAGATTCATCAGTCAAGATCTTCACCAAATTACAAGGCTGATACTTTGAACCACTGCAGCTACCTGCCTCGATTGAAGTCCTCAAACGGCCAATTCCTCACCGATGAAAAGGGAAAGGCTACTCTGTGATAGATGAAGGCATTCGTCCATTGGATGGACAGTTTCAAAGCAGCATCTTACTCCACCAATGATGACTCGCCACACATGACTCTGCAGCAAATACCACCGTCAAGCAAAATCCTCAAGGAACGCACCTGTGGTGATGACCGATCATGAATTACTCCTCGCCTTCATCGGAAGGTTGATCACAATCATAAGTGGGTCAAACGTCGGTTTGGTAGTCTTCTTTACAACCTGACCTCAACACACAATGCAAAGAAGAAAACCACTACTACCTTCATGAAACCTTCAAGCGCACTGGGCTGTTCTTTCACATGTCTACAATGAAGAAGAACTGCAATCAATGGGACTCAAGGAAGAATTTGACTGGTCTGCTCCTCCTCCAAGAAATTCAAGAAAGTCAAAGTTCCTTCCTTGGTGGCCAGCTCCTATTCTTCATCTCGCGACATCGATGAAAATGAAGATTTGGAAGACACTGCTGCTGGTCCTACTTCAACGAACAACCCGACAATGTCAAGGCGCTCCGCCTTCAACTTGAAATTCATCAAGAGCGTTAGTCCTCGCCGATCCTTTTGGTCATTTGATGACAAAGGGGAGAAATTTGAGTTAGTCTTCAAGCGGGTCTTGTTTTTGCCTATTTACATATTTTATTAAGTTACAACTCTCGTTCTTCCGAAACCTTTTTGGATCGAGTTGTAATCTTAAACCCGATGGTGCTTTGATACTTTTGATGCATTATGCTTTTGCTCTATGCTCTGACTACAGTAGTTTTGATATTTGTTATGCTCTGATCCTCATGAGCTCGTTGAAAATCTTCAAATCGATTTGGGCTCTGATACTCATGAAAAAGTTTCAAATTCCTCATACGCATTGGGCTCTGATACTTTTTATGCATGCATTGCATAGCATCAAGCACCATATTTCATCATGCATTTCAAATTCCTCATATTATATGTCAAATGCGTGTATGAATTACAAGATATAGGGGGAGATCTCCATGATTCAATTCTTCAAATGTGCATTGCCTCAAAAGCAAATTCCTCACTATGCACATCTTCAGGGGGAGTTCTTCTATATCTTGCAATCAAAATCCTCATTATCAGTATTTACACCTCTTATATTTATCCCCGTTGAAAACTTAACCTATGTTGTCATCAATCACCAAAAAGGGGGAGATTGTAAGTGCATCTAGTGCCCCTTAGTGATTTTGGTGTATTGAAGACTTATAGGTTAAGTAACTAATGCGTTTGTGAGTGTATACATGTCTATAAGGCTATGAGGAGTTTGATAATTACAAAGAAAAGTCGACCCTAAAATGAAGTTCTTCAATCAAGACTTTGATATTCGAAGACTTTACAAGACTTTGAAAGTGAAGAAATTGGTGTGACCTTGAAGACTTGGTATTCATTTGAGGAACATGAAGCGTGAAGACTTTTGTTTTCGTAGTTTCATTTTCTCTTTCTTGAGTCATAGGAAACACCGTCTTCGTTAAAGGGGTCGAGGAAATACTAAGGAAAAATTTCCATGTGATGCTCAACTCAAAATCCTACACCTACCAATCCCTTCGAGTGAAGCCTTTGAAATCTCATACAGTTCAGTCAATTTCTTGATGGATGAGACGAAGCTCTTCCGTCACGAGGAATTTGTTCGACCGAGGAGTTAGGAATTAGCCATCTGTAATTGCCTACACAAAGAGGAACATGATAGCCCCGAGGAATTTGATGTTCAAATTTCCGATCGTTCTTTGTCTTCTTGCCACCTGTCCCAAATATCTTATCCACCTAACGGTCATATCATTGAAGGGCATTTATGTCTTATCATGTCGGGCTGCTCCCTAGGCTATAAATAGCCGCCCCTACAACCACTAGTTGGTTGGCTGCTCCGAGAGAACTTGACACTTGTCATTTGAGAGCAACCCATCCTCCGAGGACTTTGAGTGAAAATCATCAAGTGAGGAAAATCCAAAAGTGAGAAAAAACCCAAAACCAAACCCCAACAAACCCAAAGTGATTGAGCATCATCAAGAAATTGATCCTGCGTGGATCCGACGCTTTTACCTTTGAAGACTGTGCTTCTTCCAGACGGTTAGGCGTCACGGTCTAGAGCATCCAAGAGGAATTGTGGATCGCCGAGTGACCAAGTATGTGAAGGTTTGGAAGTCGCTCAAGACTTACCACGAGTGATTGGGCGAGGTCTGCGTGACCTTAGTTCAAGGAGAATACGGTGAGGACTTGGTGTCCCGAGCTGCGTGCTCGAGGATCGGGTGTCCGGACTGCGTGTCCTCGAGTTTAAATACTCACCGCTCAACCAGACGCATAACCGAGACAGCAGTTGGAACTGGTCTACCAAATCATTGTCTTCACCAACCTAATCGGTTCTATTTCCTCAACCCTTTCATTTCCTCATTATTGTGTTGAGTGTTTGTCATATCTGCGTTTGAAGACTTTGATCAAGACTTTCTCAATTTCCTCGCTTCAATTTCTTCATCTGTTTGTCTTCATCTTGTGTTATCCTGTGATTACGCTTTCTGTACTCTGTGATTGTCTTCATTTCATCATGATGACTATGCCTGTAATCTGCTATGCTTACTTCTGAGTACTTATTCCGCTGCATGTATTTCTTCACTAAGGAATTTCCTCACCAGCAAATTCCTCAGTGAAGAATTTGTAAAATTCTCTAAAAATCGCCTATTCACCCCCCCTCTAGTCGATATAACGCACTTTCACTTATGCACCCTGGATCATGAGATTCCTCAGGACAAGGTCTTCACTCAACTGCAAAGCTGATTTTCAGAATCATCTAAGCTACTTGCCCCCGATTGAAGTCCTCAAGCGGACCTATTCCCCAGCTGATGAAAAGGGCAAGGCACCAGCTGTTATAGATGAAGGCATTCGTCCATTGGATGGTCAAGTTCTCAAGGCTGCATCTTATTCCACCAATGATGACTATGCCACTCATGATTCTGCTGCCCATGCCTCCATGCCAAATCCTCAAGCTACTGCTCCTCGTGTGATGGCTGACCGTGAGCTTTTGCTAAGTCTTCACCAGAAGGTGGATCGCAACCACAAATGGGTTAAGCATCAGTTTGGTTCAATTCTTCACAACATGACTACTACACATAATGCAGTGAAGAAAAACCATTACTACCTCCATGAAGTCTTTGATCGCACCTGGGCTATTCTGTCAAATGTATATGGTGAAGAAGATCTGAAGAAAATGGGTCTCCAGGAAGACTTTGACTAGTCTGCACCTCCACCGAAGAAATACAAGAAGGTCAAGGTTCCTTCCTTGGTGGCCAGCTCCTATTCTTCATCGCGCGACACCGATGAGCATGAAGACTTGGACGGCATTGCGGCAGGCCCTACTACGACATACGACCCCAACAACGCTGGTGCTCCTTCATCAACTTGATATTCTTCAAGGGCGTTAGTCCTCATTTTCGAACCTTTTGGTCATTCGATGACAAAGGGGGAGAAATTTGAGTTAGTCTTCAAGCGGGTCTATCTTATATGGGCATTTTTTCTAAGTTACAACTCTCGTTCTTTTGAAGACTTTGCTGGATCGAGTTGTAAACTTAAACTCTATGGTGGCCTGATACTTTTGCTGTTTCCTTTGCATGCTTATTCCTCGTTAATGTTAGTGCACGCATGCTGAATTACATCAGTCACCATATTTCATCATGCATTTCAAATTCTTCATATTATATGTCAAATGCGTGTATGAATTACAAGATATGGGGGGAGATCTCCATGATTCTACTCTTCAAGTGTGCATTGCTTCAAAAACAAATTCCTCACTATACACATCTTCAGGGGGAGTTCTTCTATATCTTGCAATCAAATTCCTCAATATCAGTATTTACACTTCATATGTTTATCCCCATTGAAAACTTAACCTATATTGTCATCAATCACCAAAAAGGGGGAGATTGTAAGTGCATCTAGTGCCCCTTAGTGATTTTGGTGTATTGAAGACTTATAGGTTAAGGGACTAATGTGTTTATGAGTGTACACATGTCTATAAGTCTATGAGGATTTTGATATTTATAGAGAAAGTCGACCCCTAAAACTGAAGTTCTTCGACTGAAGAATTTGGATTTCTGAAGAATTTCTGAAGACTTTGAAAGTGAAGAAATTGGTGTGACCCTGAAGACTTGGTATTCATTTGAGGAACATGAAGCGTGAAGACTTTTATTTTCGTAGTTTCATTTTCTCTTTTTTGAGTCATAGAAAACACCGTACTGTTAAAGGGGGTCGAGGAAATACTACGGAAAAATTTCCATGTGATGCTCAACTCAAAATCCTACACCTACCAATCCCTTCGAGTGAAGCCATTGGAAATCTCATACAGTTTGGTCAATTTCTTCAAAGGATGAGACGAAGTTCTTCCGTTCTTTGAGGAATTTGTTCTCGACCGAGGAGTTACTGAATTCGCCAAAGGCGGATTGACTACACAGTGAGGAACATGATAGCCCTGAGGAATTTGAGCCTCAAATTTTCGACCGTTGCTATGCTACGCGCCAGCTGCCCCAAAATATCTTACCCACCTAACGGTCATATCATTGAAGGGCATTTATGTCTTATCATGTCGGGCTGCTCCCTAGGCTATAAATATCCGCCGCCTACAACCACTAGCTGGTTGGCTGCTCCGAGAGAAACTGACACTTGTCATTTGAGAGCATCCCATCCTCCGAGGACTTTGAGTGAAAATCATCGAGTGAGGAAAACCCAACCCAAACACCTACAAACCCAAAGTGATTGAGCATCACTGAAGAGATTGATCCTGCGTGGATCCGACGCCTGTTACCTTTGAAGACTATGCTTCTTCCAGATGGTTAGGCGTCATGGTCTAGAGCATCCAAGAGGAATTGTGGATCGCCGAGTGACCGAGTTTGTGAAGGTTCGGAAGTCACCTGAAGACATACCACGAGTGATTGGGCGAGGTCAGTGTGACCTTAGCTCAAGGAGAATACAGTGTGGACTATGTGTCTGGGACTGTGTGTCCTCAGGTTTAAATACCTAGCCGCTCCAACCAGATGTACAACTGAGACAGCAGTTGGAACTTGTCTACCAAATCATTGTCTTCACCAAGCATACTGGTTCTATTTCCTCAACTCTTTCATTTCCTCATATCTGTGTTTGAAGACTTTGAATGAAGACTTTCTCAATTTCCTCAGTTCAATTTCTTCAGTCTGTTTGTCTTCATCCTGTGTTATCTTGTGCTTGTCTTCATTTCATCATCATGACTATGCTCGTGTTCTGTTATGTTTACTTTTGAGTACTTATTCCGCTGCAAGTAGTTCTTCGCTAAGGAATTTCCTCACCCGCAAATTCCTCACTGAAGAATTCATAAAAATCGCCTATGCACCCCCCTCTAGTCGATATAACGCACTTTTAGGGATGCGTCACTATCTTGAACCTTATCTGCATTACTTCCTTTACCATTGTATAACGGGGTACTCTTCTCCAATATTTTATCCGCGTTCTAAAAGAGAAACAAACAAACACATCATAGGTTTACCATGTTGTATATGAAACTCATTTTGGTAAACCAGTTTAGTTGTAAGGTGGACAGGATAACAGCATGAAACAAACATATATCTATGTAGTATGGTCACTGTATGGTCTATATTATTCTAGTTTATGTTGCCAAATCAAGATAGTGGCAGTTCGAATCATATCTATTTAAGAGAAAGCAGCATAGACAGAATATAAGTGTGGGAAACTACACAACAACAACACTTGTAATGTGCATGGCATGAGAACATAACTGTTTATTCAATTGAAACTGAAATCAACATAGAGCAAGTTACAAGAGCAAACACGTTAAAGAAATAGGTTTAAAACATACCTATTGCGCCGTTGGAGATTCAATTGCTTCCTTCAAATTTGAAATTAGTTGGTATGAGTAAATACAGTGATGCAAGAGCAAAGTAGTATGAACCATAGCTATAGAACCTGACCTCAGAACAATTCTTCTTCTGCTTTAAGCGTTGAGTTGGGATTCAAAGTGGTGGTCCTCGTGCTTTGGGCACTGCTGTTGCCTTACTTGCTGCTCGTGTTTGGGTGCTCTGTGGTGGAGACGGTGTTGTGTCAACTGGGCTGGGTTACTATTTGTTGGGGTTGGGGTTAGAAGGGGTGTAGCTGGTTCTCTGTCCAACTGGGTAGGGGTACAATCTGCGTGAGTCTGGTTTATGTGTGGTGGGGCTGGTTCTTGGGAAAGTACAACTGTGGTTCTATCTGCATCGACAGGTAGCACGATCTTTTCTGAAGACCGTGTTTTTACTCCACAGATAATGCTATCACCCCCACCAATTGAAATGGCTGATAAACAAGAAAAGTAATTGAATGTACAAACATTGTAAGATAGACAGGTGCAATGGATAGTAGGGGACAAAACAGGCATGAAATAATTCACATTTATGTTGTCTAACCAAATGTAATAGCAGGACATAATTTCACATATATGATGGCTAATTAAACAGGATAGCATGACACAATTTCACATGTATGATGGCTAACTAAACAAGATAGAATGACATACTTCAAAATATGATGACTATGTAAACATGATGACATGATATAACTATACAATGTGTCTATTAAAGTGGTTGGCATGCCATAAATCACAAACATGCCGTCAATGGAAACATGATGGCATGATATAATTCACGGATAGAATGACATAATTCACAATATGATGAATATGTAAATAGGATGAGATGATATAACTATATTATGTCTTTATAATATGGGTTGGCATGCCATAATTCAGATACATGATGTCTATGTAAATAATTCAAATATATGATTTATACACTAAGCAAGTGAGCAGAGGGCAATCGCATATATGATGTGTCAACTAAGGAGATGGCATTCTATATTGTGTATATGATGTAAAAACTAAGCATTGCAACACAACATATGCATGATATGAGTAATATAACCCTGCCAAGTTTGAGCATACACCTCAGGGGGATAATAGGACTGGTGTCGGTGTCAAAACCGGCGGATCTCGGGTAGGGGGTCCCGAACTGTGCGTCTAGGCAGATGGTAACAGAAGACAAGGGACACGATGTTTTTACCCAGGTTTGGGCCCTCTCGATGGAGGTAAAACCCTACTCCTGCTTGATTAATATTGATGATATGGGTAGTACAAGAGTAGATCTACCACGAGATCAGAGAGGCTAAACCCTAGAAGCTAGCCTATGGTATGATTGTTGTTCGCCCCACGGACTAAAACCCTCCGGTTTATATAGACACCGGAGAGGGCTAGGGTTACACGTAGTCGGTTACAATGGGAGGAGATCTACATATCCGTACCGCCAAGCTTGTCTTCCACGCCAAGGAAAGTCCCATCCGGACACAGGACGAAGTCTTCAATCTTGTATCTTCATAGTCCAGGAGCCCGGCCGAAGGTTATAGTCCGGCTATCCGGACACCCCCTAATCCAGGACTCCCTCAGTAGCCCCCGAACCAGGTTTCAATGACGATGAGTCCGGCGCACAGATTGTCTTCGGCATTGCAAGGCGGATTCTTCTCCAAATTCCATGTACCTGTTGAATAGTGCCCGGCTTCTCATGAATATTGCGCTCCTTGGCTTCCACGCCCAATAATGGCCATCTTCCACGTGTCAGACGAATGCGAAAAGCCAGGGTGTTTTTACATTTACCCCCCTACCTGTGTAAATGAGCTGCCTTTTAAAGAGATGAGGATCCAGATCCAAATCACACCATCTCCCCTTCGCGAGCATTCATCGGAGCGCATCCGACAGAGATCCATTCCATCATGGCCAGTCGATGCAGCTCCTCCTCTCGCCCTCCCAGCCCTTAGCCTGGAGATTGGGAGAGATGCTCCGTCCCGCAAAGCGAGCTAGTGACGCTCCAAGCCAAGGGGTTTCTCCCCCCAGCTTACATGGTCCCGGTTCGAGCCGGGCTTTCCACCTATAATGGTGGAGAGCAAGCGGAGAGCGTCCCCAATACCTCCAAAGGAGAGCGGGTCTGCCTTGTCCCTTATTTGATAAGAGGGATCGGATTTCCAATTCATCCGTTTCTCCGGGGGCTCCTGGAGTTCTACGGCCTCCAGTTGCACAACCTTACGCCTGCCTCCATATTGCATATTGCGGGCTTCGTAGCCCTTTGCGAGCTATTCTTGGGCATCGAGGCTCATTTCGCACTGTGGAAGAAGCTGTTCTGCCTTGTGCCCCATTCTCAGAAGGGGTCAATATATCAAGTGGGCGGAGCCGAAGTATGGCGCATCGCCGGGACGGATATCTATCCGGAACCCCAAAGTAGGTGTCCGAAGACTGGCCTTCAGAATGGTTTTACATAGAAGATGTCCCCCTGCCGGATCCTGTTCGGCTCGGCCTCCCCGAGTTTGATAATGCTCCATTGAAGAAGCGCCTGAGCTGGCGTCCACGGAGCCCTCAGAAGGAAAATGACAAGGACGTTCTTTATCCGATGAGCCGGATAAGGCTGTTAGCTCATTCCAGACTGACCATGATCGAGGTCATGGCCACATGCATTATGCGGGGGGTGCAGCCGCTTCAGTAAAGTGGCCACCCCATGTGGGATTTCAAAGGGGAGGATGATGCCACCCGCTGCGGCCGTAAGGGGCCGGAATCGGTTGCCGCTCTGACGAAGATCTTGTCCGCATTGTACAAGGGAGAAGAGGAGGAATTCCTCCACGTCAATTCTCAGGGTGGATTTTCTATGTACAATCCTCCAAGATGGGTAAGCGGACACTTCTTTTTGCTCATCCGTTCCATATTCCCATAGTCAAGTACCTTATCTTGTGATTTTGATGCAGGAATTGCGCCGGGCCATAAAGGATATAAACAGCCCTCCTCCACGACCCGAGGATCCGGAAAGGTCCCTCGATCCGGCCTGCCAAGAGGATCCGGACATATCCGTGGAGCTGATCGATGGGGTATTTCACCAACTGAGCATCGACAATGCCTTGGTGGCTATTACAGCCGATTATCCTGGACTGCTCCTCGCCTCACAAGTAATCGAGACCGAAGTCCTAATACTTCGAAGATGATCCATCCGTGCTTATTTTTTAGCACCGTATACCAATGGTGTTTCGCAGGGGAGGATCTCGAGGCGGAATGCCGAGCCTGTGGCGACTAGCCAACAAGGGACCGCGAGGGCGGGTCGGCTAAAGAGACACACAGTCCGGGTCGAGGCACCGGCATAGCAGTAAGGCGCGCTGCCTTATTCCAAGGTATTATTCTTACGATGCATACTAACGCCCGTGCTCTCCTTTTTTTAGGAAAAAGAGGGCTCACCGGACTATATCCGGAGAGATTGCCAATCGCGCCTCCACCAGCCAGGCTCCAAAGCCAGTCCGAAGCGAGGCGAACACGAGACATCGTCGGACGCTCCTCCGACAGAGGATGCGGACAGACTGTCCGCCACCAATTCCGAGGTGGAGAGTGCCATGAATCACAGCGCCGCGGACAGTTCTTCATAACGCTTGTTTCTCCCAAGAGGCCTTGGGCGCCTTCAATTCGGAGATGAGTACCTCTGTGCCGCTCAAAATGGTCTAGCGAGCCACGGAGTAGTATGTGAAAGACATACGGTAAGAAAATTTGGTGGTTATATATGTCAAGAGTCTCCCGAGACTTGAAACAGTTAGAATAAATGATTTAAGGATCATTTTATGCATGATCTTCGTAAAAGAATACCCAACTGTCCCGGGAGCTGGAAGAGTGCAAAGCCCAACTTGAGGTCAAGACTAGCCGCGACAGGGGAGGCCAAGGAGACCCCCTCTGGTAATATATGCTTCGAAAGATAAGTATGTTGTGAAGTGCGGCGTGTGTGCAAATCTGACAATGATAGTGCAGATGGCGCCGGAGTAGATCCGGACAAGCAACAACTCTTGCGTCGGTTAAAGGCCGGTGAGAGCGTGCTTACAAAGGTGAGGCAGGAGAAGAATAATCTCCAAGATGCCAACACCCAGCTGGGCGAGGAACTAAAGGATGTTCGTGCTCAATTGTTGGACTCCGTGAAGGAGAATCGGCGGCTTCAGGCGCGGCATGTTTAGTAAGTGCTTGAACGAACTTTGAAAAAGAGTTCGGCGAGGAAGTCGACTAACGAGTTATGTCTCAGAGGTATGCTCACAGTGTCGCCCCGCAGGAGGAAATGCCCGGTTTTATGGGTGACCTTCTTCCCGAAGTCTTACAACTGCACGAACGAAGTTCGGCAGTGATGAAAGGCGTCGCCAGGCCTTGTGGCTATCTGTCTCCATGCCCAAGGCCTTGGAGAGCTTGCGAGAGGCTTAAGGGGCGCGGCGCGCTTCCGATTATGGAAGATATCGGCTGCCGTCCAAGGCGCCAGGAGGCTGGGCCATGGTGAAGACGCGGTACACGAAGGCTGGCCCAAACCACATGGCGGAGGTCGGACCTGTGGGGGCCGATTGGAAGGAGATCCCTGTGAGCTTTGTGTACGACCAAGTAGAGTTGGCCGCCAAATATTCCAAACAGGACTGTAAACTAGACAGCCTGTTGGATGGTATTGAAGAGGAATATGCTCAGTCAAATTGACTATGTAATTTAAGATGACATGTAAAATGCCTTCTAACCGGATTGTAGATCGTTTGTCATGGCGGACCTTGTCGCTTCGACCTCGGGACCCGATAGTCCGGAGTGTGTCCGAATACCCTCTCGGTTATGTATGAACCGGGGAATGCATGGAGACCAGGCGTAGGGGTCATTAGTGCTTGAACAGACAAGTGTCCAACTAGTTATGTTATATTACATGGTTAGTAAGAAACATCTTCCAGGGAGAATAGTTCCGTTAGGGGTTCCTTTCCCTGGGAGGCATGCCCTAAAGTGCATGTCCGGACGGCGAAAAAAGCAGAAAAGCATCAGGGGGCAGATAAATAAACAAGTGAGAAATCATCTTTAGTTTCACCGACCGAATATTCCCTTAAGAACGCTAGCTTTCGCCTTCACCAAGTCTGAGGTACACATCCGGCTGATCCGGCAGTAACAATCGCAGAGGTGCTCCCTTTACCGCCTAGCCGAACAATCGGGAACGTAGGGGTAAGCACAGGAGCCAGGCAACCCAGCTTGGCCAAAACTTAAGTCATATCGATGCATATAATGGTGAATAAAAGGTACATGCGGAAGTGTGACACATGTGTTGGGCATCAAGCCCGTATAAATAAGCTTCATTAAAAAGCCCCAGTATAATGAGCGCGATAGCGCGTCGGTTAATGTCTGCGAACAAAGGCGTGAACGAGCCCTTGAGGCTGTAAGGGAAAGGAAGGAGAAGGAGAGAAATATAAGACAACTATTGTGTAAAAATAGACAGAGGAAGGAGACGAACACGAGTCCGCGCTAGGCGTAGAATCTTCGGAGGCGGGCTGCGTTCCATGGGTTCGGCTCGAGTCGGTTATCCGATGCATCTCGCAGACGGTACGCTCACCACCAGACTTGGTCAATAATAAAGGACCTTCCCATTTGGGCTTGAGTTTGTCCTTTTTATTGTCCGTGAGCGATAACTAACTTCGCCAACATTGTAAGTTTTGGCCCGTACTTCTACTTTTGATATCTTGAGCCTGCTGTTGATAGAATGCGGAGCGGGCTTTTGCCACGTCACGCTCCTCCTCCAAGGCGTCAAACTGTCCCGCCGATCGAGTTCGGCTTCTCTTTCTTCGTACATGCGCATGCGAGGTGAGTCATGAATTATGTCGCAGGGCAGAACCGCCTCTGCGCCGTATAGCATAAAGAATGGTGTGTATCCGGTGGTGCGATTCGGCGTGGTCCGCAGCCTCCAGAGTATGGAGTTGAGCTCCTCTACCAAGTGCGTGTTGGATTCCTTGAGGGAACGCACTAATCTGGGTTTGATGCCACTCATGATTAGACCATTTTCTCGCTCGACCTGACCGTTAGTTTGTGGGTGATAGACTGAAGCATAGTCAAGCTTGAGGCCCATGTTTTTGCACCAGAGTTTGACCTCGTCGGCCGTAAAGTTCATGCCGTTATTAGTGATGATGCTGTGGGGGACGCCGTAATGGTGTATGACCCCTGATATGAAGTCTATCACCGGTCCGGATTCGGCCGTCTTAACAGGCTTGGCCTCTATCCATTTGGTGAATTTATCCACCATGACCAGTAGGTATTTTTGCTTGTGGGTTCCTCCTTTAAGGGGTCCAACCATGTCAAGCCCCCAGACCGCGAAGGGCTAGGTGATGGGTATAGTTTGGAGGGCGGTAGGTGGCATATGGCTTTGGTTAGCGAAGAGCTGGCAACAGACGCATCGTTGGACTAAGTCCTGAGCATCCGCCCGGGCCGTCGGCCAATAAAATCCTGTACGGAAGGCCTTGCTTACAAGGGCCCGGGCTGCGGCTTGGTGCCCGCCGAGTCCAGCATGAATTTCAGCCAGAAGATTCCGCCCTTCCTCTTCGGAGATACACCTTTGAAGGACTCCGGTGGTGCTTTTCTTATAAAGCTCTCCCTCATGGACTTTATAGGCTTTAGAGCGCCGCACTATGCAGCATGCCTCGTTTTGGTCCTCGAGAAGTTCCTGCCTGGTTAGGTAGGCTAGGAATGGTTCTGTCCACGGGGCAATGACTGCCATTATTACGTGGGCTGAAGATGTTACTTAGTTGGCGAGCCTCCGTTGTGTCGAGATGTTCGTGTCGGGAAGTGCGGTTGGTTCCGGGCTGTTATTTCCGGACTCCCCTTCCCATAATACGGATGGCTTGAACAGCCTCTCCAAGAAGATATTGGGGGGGATGGCATCGCGCTTTGCGCCAATGTGTGCTAAGACGTCTGCTGCCTGATTGTTTTCCCGAGCTATATGGCGAAATTCGAGCCCTTCGAACCAAGCTGACATTTTTAGGACGGCGTTGGGATAAGCTGCCATTTTCGGATCCTTGGCATCAAAGTCTCCATTTATTTGGGAGACCGCGAGGTTCGAATCCCCGCGCACCTCTAGGCGTTGAATGCCCATGGAGACTGCCATCCGGAGACCATGTAGAAGGGCCTCGTATTCGGCTGCGTTGTTGGAGTCGTATACATTATCTGGAGTACGATTTGAGCAGATCCCTGTTGGGGACGCTGAACGACGCCAGCCCCAGACCAGCCAACATTTTGGAGCCGTCGAAGTGCATGATCCAGATTGGAATATGTGTCGTCACTGTTTAGGAGTTCGCTTCACCATTCGCGATTTAATTTGGCCAAAACTTGCGACTTAATAGCTCGCCGTGGCTTATAGGTTATGTCGAACGGAGGAGCTCAATGGCCCATTTGGCAATCCGCCCGTCGCGTCACGGTTGTTTATAATATCGTTAAGAGGTACTTCAGAGGCTATCTTTATCGAACACTCTTGAAAGTAGTGTCGCAGCTTCCGAGATGCCATAAATACCGCGTATGCTATCTTTTGATAATGCGGGTACCGCGAATTGCATGGAGTGAGGACAGTGGACACGTAGTAAACTGGCTTTTGAAGGGGGAATTTGTTTCCGTCCGTTTCTCATTCGACGACGAGCACTGCGCTTACAACTTGATGAGTTGCCACGATGTACAATAACATTGGTTCGCCCATGTTAGGCGCGGCCAGGACCGGGTTTGTTGCCAATATGGCTTTTATTTCTTCGAGTACGGCCGTGGCGGCATCCGTCCACTCGAAGTGTTCGGTGCGCCGGAGGAGGCGATAAAGAGGTAATGCCTTTTCTCCTAAGCGGGAGATAAAGCGGCTTAGAGCCGCCATGCATCCGGTCAATTTTTGTATTTGCTTGAGGTCCTTTGGGATATCCAATTGTGACAGAGCTCGGATCTTGGCTTGGTTTGCTTCTATTCCTCTACCGGATACTATGAAGCCCAAGAGCTTTCCGGCTGGTACGCCGAAAATGCAATTTTCCGGGTTAAGCTTGATGTCATATGTTTGGAGGTTGTCGAATGTGAGCCTCAAGTCGTCTACTAGGGTTTCGACATGCTTGGTTTTGACGACCACGTCATCTACGTATGCCTCCACTGTTTTGACGATCTGGTTTGCTAGACATGTCTGAATCATGCACTGATATGTTGCGCCGGCGTTTTTGAGCCCGAAGGGCATTGTGTTGAAGTAGAATGGGCCGTATGGGGTGATGAATGCCATTGTGGCTTGGTCTGGCTCTGCCATCTTAATTTTATGGTAGCCGGAGTATGCGTCGAGGAAACACAATGAATCGTGTCCTGCGGTAGCATCGATAATTTGATCGATGCGGGGGAGGGGGAAGGGATCCTTTGGGCAAGCCTTGTTGAGGTCCTTGAAATCGACGCATAAACGCCAGGATTTGTCCTTCTTTGGTACCATCACCAGGTTTGCTAGCCAGTCCGGATGTTTTATATCTCGATGAATCGGCCTCCATGAGTTTGGCTAGCTCCTCTCCCATGGCTTGTCTCTTAGGTTCAGAGAAACGCCGAAGGGCCTGCTTGACTGGCTTGAATCCTTTTAGGATGTTTATGCTGTGCTTGGCCAGCCGGGGTGGGATTCCTGGCATGTCTGAAGGGTGCCAGAAAAATGTCCCAATTTTCGCAGAGGAATTCTCGCGGTCGGCGCTACATCGGGTTTAATTGCGCCCCGATGGAGGCCGTTTTTGTAGGGTCTGTTGGATGGACTTGGAATTTGACTATTTCGTCCGCCGGTTTAAAGGAGGTGGACTTGGATCTTTTATCGAGTATCACGTCGTCCCTGTTCACCGTGGAGGGCAGCGTAGTCAATTCTTCGGCCGCTAGGGCTTCGGATAGTGCCTCAAGGGCCAGTGCGGCTGTCTTATTTTCGGCGGGAGTGCTATGTCCGGGTCACTAGAAAGAGTGATGATATCGTTGGGCCCGGGCATTTTGAGCATCATGTACCCGTAAAGGGGTATAGCTTGAAAAATTGTGAATGCCTCTCGCCCTAATAGAGCGTGATATCCGCTGCTGAACGGGGCCACTTGGAACGTGACCTCCTCGGACCTGTAATTGTCCGGCGTGCCGAACACCACATCCAGAGTGATTTTTCCGTCACACGCTTCGACCGGGATTATTCCTCTAAAGGTTGTGCTGCTTCGCTCAATGCGGCTCCAGTCTATTTCGATTTTTCGAAGGGTTTCCTCGTAAATGAGGTTCAGTCCGCTGCCACCGTCCATGAGTACCTTCGTAAGGCGAAGGTCGTCCACTATTGGACTGAGGACCAATGCGGCTGGTGCTCGGGCTGTTCAGAATTTAGGTTCATCACTGGCATTAAAGGTAATAGCCGTGTCACTCCATGGGTTTATTGTTGCTACTTCAGAGACTTCGTAGGTCTGGAGTGTTCGCTTCCGATATTATTTGATGCGAAAGTCTCAACACCGCAATACCGTCTTCGGTATCCCTGGGGTGGTGCTCTGTGGATTCTGGAGTTAGAAGCTTTTCGCCACTTCTGGCCACCTGCCGGATTATCCAACATGCTCTAAGGCTATGAGTTGGTGTGGCACCCTCTGTACTATGAATTTTGCAGGGTCCATTGAGCCATCCCTCCAGTACGGTTCCATGCCCTATTGAGGGTTTTTGCTTTTTGGTGTTTAACCCAGGTGCCTGGCGATAATGCACCCTTTTATTTCGGACTGGGGTTGTATTCAGAGCCATATTGTCCAAAAAATTTATATCGGTTTTCCAGGCGCTTTCCATCGCACAGTACTTTTGTACTATGGACGCCAAGTCAGCGAAGCGTGTAATTTCACGGCGACTTATGGCGTTGAGGATTCCGTTGTTGCAGGCTCCTCGCGGTAGTCCTTTATCCTGTTCATGACCAGGAGGAATCTGGCCCAGTAATGGTGTACTGTTTTTGCAGGCTCTTGCCGAATTTGGGATAGATCGCTTATGTTTGGGTGGGCGGGTGGAATTAAATCCGGAATCTCGCCCAATCCGAGACTCAGGGGCCAAGGGGTTTCCGAACTCGGAAGCTTGGGTTCTTGGATGTTGTCCAATGAATCTAGCCCGTTGCCTGAATTTAGGTTCAGGGCTTGAGTGACGTCCTCCCCTCCGCGGGTATCCAGCTTGAGGATCGAATCCGACATAACTAGTCCTTAAGATAGATGAAGGCTTGCCGCATTGTTCCTCTACCACTGCAACATGATGGGTGACCTGGGGAGAGTTAATCTCTCTCGGATCGGGTTTAGGCACAATCTGATCGTAGTCTATAGCGACTCCCAGGGCGGCGATGCGATCCAAGAGCTCGTTTAGGGAAGAGAGCTCCATCGGATCCAACTGCTCGGCGAGTTTTGAGTTGACGTGAAGATTGCTTTCGATGACCCAAGAAGTCACCGTCGGTATGACGCGAACAAAGCGCCATAAGAAAACCGCCTAACCGGAGAGTTTGGCCGATAGCCAAAGCTCCTTTAGAAACAGTGCCGTCTTTAAAGACGGGATGAGGCATCCTTCCTGATGGCGATGGCACAGAGGAACTCTCAATGAAAGCACCAATGTCGGTGTCAAAACCGGAGGATCTCGGTAGGGGTCCCGAATGCGTCCTAGGCGGATGGTAACAGGAGACAAGGGACACGATGTTTTACCTGTGTTCGGGCCCTCTCGATGGAGGTAAAACCCTACTCCGCTTGATTAATATTGATGATATGGGTAGTACAAGAGTAGATCTACCACGAGATCGGAGAGGCTAAACCCTAGAAGCTAGCCTATGGTATGATTGTTGTTCTTCCCACGGACTAAAACCCTCCGGTTTATATAGACACCGAGAGGGCTAGGGTTACACTGAGTCGGTTACAATGGGAGGAGATCTACATATCCGTATCACCAAGCTTGCCTTCCACACCAAGGAAAGTCCCATCCGGACACGTGATCTAAGTCTTCAATCTTGTATCTTCATAGTCCAGAGTCCGCCGAAGGTTATAGTCCGCTATCCGGACACCCCTAATCCAGACTCCTCAATCGGGTCATCCGCCTTTGAATCCTCCTCTCAAGAGCTATATGTAACCAATAAGATATCTTCTTCAACAGTAGCATTATCTCTTTCAAGACCTTGTTTTCATGCCGGTTTCTCCATCACCAATCCAAATGGCTGATACACAAGAAGAGCAGCTTGAATATACAAACATTGTCGACAAATGCAACGAGAAATAAAAAAAGGAAGGCAAGATATAATTCACATATATGACGCTATTAAACAGCATGGCATTGCATAATTCACATATAATGCCTTGCAACAAGATAACACTACAAAAAATACACTTTCATGATGATACGTGTTTGTCATAGTAGGTTATGTTTTTGTCATGCATGTACACCCATGACGATTTTATGACGTAATCAAGATAGTCATACATGCGGTTGTCAGAGAAATGTTCCATGACATTACCAAAATTATCATCACGGAAGTGTCCACTTCCATGACAATAAATCGCGTCACGAAGTGCTTTTCGTCAAGGGTGACCCACACGTGGCATCCACCGTAACGAACGCCATTAAGCTATCGGGTCCGGTTTTGATCCGATAACCCGTTAACAGCCCGACCAATGGGGATTTTCCACGTGTAAAATCATCATTGGCCGCAGGAAACACGTGTTGCCTCACCGTTGGGACAGATGTCATCCACTCATTGGACAGGAGGCGCCTATGATAGGTCGACATGTGGCACGACCCAACAGTGGCACATTCCGGTGAAAAAGGCCGACCCAGTAAAAATTAGCAGGCCGGCCCATATAAGGCCTACTTGTGTCAGGTCCATTTAAGCCCACGGCCCATACGAGATGTGCCAATTCGGCCCGTCAACGGCCCGTTAAAGATTTGACACCATTGCAGCCCATCGTTAGTTCGAGCCCGTTAACAGCCCGCTATATATTTGGGCTCAATATCGGCCTGATGAGATTTCGGCCTGTTAACGGCCCATTTAATGGATGGGCCAATTTTCAGGTTGTACATCTTTCGGCCTTTTAGCGACCCATTTATATGTTGGGCTAATTTCCGGCCCGGTGTGTCTTTCAGCCTGTTGACGGCCCATAAATCTGATGGGTCATTTGTAGTAGGACCTGAGTTTCGGCCTTTTAGCGGCCCATTTAAGTGTCGGGCCAATTTCTGGCCCGGTGTCACTTTCATCCTGTTGACGGCCCATAAATCAGTTGGGCCATTTGTAGTCGGACCTCGGTTTTGGCCTTTTAGCGACCCATTTAAGTGTTGGGCCAATTCCCGGCCCTGTGTGCCTTTCGGCCTGTTAACGGACCATAAATGAGTTGGGGCTTTGTAGTCGGACCTTAGTTTTGGCCTTTTAACGGCCCATGCCCTTCATGATCCAATACCAGCCCGGTTTCTCTTTCGGCTGCTAAAGGCCCACAACCTGCTTGAGCCGCTTACAATACGACGACTTTCGGCCTCTTAGCGCCCATGCTCTTCATGGTCCAAGACAAGCCCGCTGTCTCTTTCGCCTGCTAAAGCCTTCACAGAATAGTTGGGCCATATGTAGCCCAAACTTAGTAACAGCCGTTAACGGCCCGTGAAATAAATTGGGGCCACCTGTTGCCGCTTCGATGTCGGCTCGTTAACGACCGGGAGGTAAGAGGGCCGACCATTAACTTTCGGCCAAGTAACGCCCATTAACTTAATGGGCCCACTAAAGTTCGTTCATGTCTTTAGGCCAAATTAGATAATTTGAGCCCATTATGACGAAAGCAATTACGCATGTGACCAAAACCGATCAAGCAAAGGTACGGCATACGAGGAATAACGTCGCACATCCAAAGATATATTACAGAAATTACATCCACGGGCAATCAAAGATTGATGCGGTGCAAATAAATGAGCAGAACCTAACCATCTACAACGCCACAATCGCAACCTCAAAGACAAATGACGACATAAGCATGTGGGCAAGTTCTTGCTGCTTTGCTACACCGCTCTGAAATCATTGATCGCTTGTTGTGTCGCACAAGTCTGCACCTCTGATTCATCCACCATTTCCATCATTGCTTCAGCCATTAATTGGTTCAAAACATACATGTATTCTGCATTTCAAGGCGGAGGATACTTGAATGATTCAGATGGCGATTTTTGCAGGCTTGTATTATTGATAGTGGAGAGTGTCTCACCAACGCATCATAACATAAATTAGGACGGAACCAAACAGATTAATCATGAGTTATTGCCATATTACCTCGCCTAGATTTACCGGAAAGAAACAATGGGGTTGCCTTGTTTGTTTCCGAGTTTGTCTTCTTATCTTCAAAGAGCCTGCACAAAATTAACACACTAGCATTGCTATCATTGGCCAAGTCAGATAACAGGAAAGCAACATTGACACAACGAACGTTTGGGCAACTAGCCTACACCAAATTAACACAATATGGCACAGCTATCATCAGCCAGGTAAGGTAATATGAAAGCAACATTGACACAATGAATGGATGGGCAACCAGAGAAGCACTACAATTCAGTAATGTGCGTGATATGAGATAGTACATTCATGCAGCTTAGTATGCAAAACTACCAGGCAGTTTTCCTTACAAAAATCAACATTGGCTCCTTTAACATTTTGCTACAACTAATTTTAGATCTGATAAAGGTTAGATTCACGCCGATTAACAAAATACATGCTGATGTAAAAATATAGTGATATACAACAGGTACTTACATCAGCATTGAATCACAGAGAATTCCTGCAAGATATTTTCCTCGAATACGATCCCAATGGAGGAAATCTTGTATCGCTTAACCTTATTTTCTAACGAGAGAGATGGGTAAGAAACATGTAGAAAATATGATCGAATGCTACAAAATTTCATGATGCGAGGATACGCTGCGCTTCTTAGAATGGAGTTGACATTCTTTTGTTGGACCGAGCAGACTAGTTCTTTGGCCACTAGAATCTGCTTATTATCGATGGGAGTTGGGTTTCTATGCCGGAGCAAGATCTATGAAAATGGAGTTGGTTTATTATCTCCTGGCGCTTGGATCTTTTGCAAAGACCTAGTTTGTAACCCTTCGATTCTAACATAGTCGTCTTCCCTTGCATGCCTTATATAGAAGAATGGTGATTCAGCTTATAAAACATGCTACAGCAGAGATGGAATAGGTATCAAGAATAGAAAGGCATGAAATATTGACATGTATTCCTCCATCCGAAATAAATGGATGGGTCTAGGCATATTTCAGTTCTAGATACATCTAGTTTTATCCATTTCTGCGACATTTAATCCGGACGGAGGGAGTATGATGTAAGATCTAGGATATGACATGACAACACAAAGAAAAAACACCGAAAACCCACTGCAGAACCAAAGTATTCAAACTCACTGATATGAGATAGTACACTCATGCAGCTCAGAATGCAAAACTACCAGGCAGTTTTCCTTGCAAAAATCAACATTGTTGCCTTTAATCATACATTTTGCTACAACTAAATTTAGATCCAATAAAGGTTGGATTCACGCCGATTAACAAAATACATGCTAATGTAAAAATATAGTGATATACAACAGTACTTACATCTACATTGAGCACGTAGAATTCTGCAAGAATCTTTCCTCATAAATGATACCATTGCAGAAATTCTTCTATCTGTTAACCTTATTTTCTAAAGAGAGATGGGTAAAAACATGTAGAAAATATGATCAGCATGCTATAAAATTTCATGATGCAAGGATACGCACACGCTTCTTAGAATTGAGTTGACATATTTTTGCTGGACCGGAGCGGACTAGTTCTTTGGCCACCGGAATCTGCTTATTATCTCAGAGGAGTTGGGTTTCTCTGTCTTTGGAGAAGTATCTATAAAACTGGAGTTGGTTTATTATCTCCTGGCGCTTGGATCTTTTGCAAAGGCCTTGTTTGTAACCCTTCAGATTTTAACAGTCGTCTTCCCTTGCATGCCTTGTATAGAAGAATGGTGCTTTAATTCTAAAACATGCGATAATGAGAGATGGAATAGGTATCAAGAATAGAAAGGCATGACATATTGACATGTATTCCTCCATCCAAAAAAATGGATGGGTCTAGGCGTATTTCAGTTCTAGATACATCCTTTTTATCCATTTCGCAACATGTAATCCGGACGGAGGGAGTATGGTGTAAGAGCTAGGATACGACAGACAACATAGCAAAAAACACTAGTTGAATGTAAAACTGTATGCTAGCGGAATACATACAGAAATAACTAAGGCAACATACACGTGTATGATTGGGCAAATAAGATGGCATTGCAACAGAGCACTAGAACAACACTTCAATGTAAAAACACATGGTATGGTAGACAGATGAAGTACATATTGATGAATAACAATGCATAAGATATTCAGAAGCATGATGTCCAAATTAAGCAGATGGCATTGCGATAGAGTAGAATGACAGTACTTGAATTTGAAAACATGTTATCATGAATGGAATAGGTACCAAAAACAGGAAGGCATGACATATTTACATGCATGATCAGCATGCTAAGCACATGGCATTGCAACAGTAGATACACTCCAAAGACATTATATGCATGTTGTACCCATATCACAGCCAAGTTAGAGCAAGGACCTTGTGGGGTGAAGATGATTCATCATCTTTCTCGCAAGTCTTTGAAGAACTGCCTTTACATGTTCCATCATATTGGATATCATTGACATCAAATTTATTGGCCTTTACATTGCTCCGTGAGGTTCTTGTGGATATATCGGTGTGTGCAATTATATCCATATGCATGGAAGACAACTAGTAGTTAGATTTATGTAATGAGTGCCTGTAGAAGACGACATAAATAGTAGGACTGGGGTTAACTAGCAGCAACAGGCCTCATAAACTAAAGGGAGAACACAGATGAAAGCTACAGAATATGTAGTGTTTGTACTCGAGATTAACTAGATGGCAAACAAAAGTATTAAAAAACAACATAGGTAATACTAGAAGTGGTATAATACTATAATCACCAGCCTGTGGGATAGCATTGGCTGATGGATGATAACTATGGAACAACGTTACCTAAAGAACAAGTATCTTAGCTGAACTATGGAACATCGTTAACTCCTGAACAAGACCCGTAAGAGATCAGCGTGAATATACAGTGAAATGTGATGATCTATTTTCCATGCTTAGATGAATAACAAAGCCATAAATGTTGCACACAAGTAAGATGAGGGTACAACCTATCTGGCTGCCATCCATAGGAGTGAGCATCATGTGCTGACTTGTCGATGGCCCTGCAGTTGTTGTGGCTGTCCATGTCGGGCACGCGCATTCGATGCAATGAACTGTTGACTGGGGACTATAGCTCCATTCTGCTGTATGCTTCCCTTGTTGGAGCAGCTGCGGTGAGTCGGAAGACGGTGTGTCTGAAGATGCAGATAACGCATAATGTTAAGAACGACATATCTATTTGATCTGAAGAAATACACTAAGAGATCAACAGCAAGGTACGAGAGTGGTCACATGTCTATTGACTGAAGACTAAATTGGGGTCACACGATTTTATTTTATTTTGGTACTGTCCGATCTACGCCGGATGGCTGGCCGGCTTGTGCCTCCCGGATGACACTGTTCGGAATCTTCCACGAAGAGCCAGTGACCAACGGCAGAGCAGCCTGCCTCCGCCGTCCGTGGCCCCGGCCAAAACCC
>JAHIAM010004105.1:0-37792 GCA_021605205.1 Aegilops longissima | reverse complement strand
AAATAGATGGTGGACGGAGGAGCTCTACCGGCGCTATGCTTAACGCCGTCTGGTCATGAACGGACGTGGTGTCCAGAGTGGGTTTCTCGGCCCACACTCGGGCGGGTTTCATGGAGGCGTTGAACGCGGCACGAGGCGTTGTTCAACCGGCATGCCACGAGTGGCGCCGACCGACTCTAGGACATCATACCGTTTTCCATCGACGTAGGGTTTTGGGTGCATGGCTCGTATGTCGCTGACCCAACGCAGCAGCGCATGAGAGAGGAACCTTTGTGGGCTGTACGGTCATAAGCGGGCATTTCATAAACCGATGATTGTTCATTGAGTGTGACGCCATCTTTTTCATGTAGATAAGTCTACTATGTTGATAGCCCGCTCGATACATTGTGATTCATAAAGACCGCTGCAAACATCAATGTTCTACTTATCATAGATAAGATTGATTAATACCCGTAATGTACCATGTCCAATAAAGGGTGCATGCACGATAGGTTGAGCGCAGTGTCTTGTGTCGTGGTGCAGTGTGCATGCAAGTGTGCGTAAAGTTGCGGCGCGGCAAGGGCACGCTTAAAGGTTGCATGCATGGGTGCGTATACGCGCGGTGTTCATGAGTGCATGTGTATCGCCAGCTGTTGCACACCAAGCATGTGTGCGTGCAGTATCGCAGCGTTGTTGCACACCTACATGCGCGGCAGAAATTTATGTATGCATGTGCACGCATGGGTGAGGCTACACGCCACCGACCGACTTTTTCATCTCTCGCTCATTAGATTTTCCAGCCGCTGGATACGTAAATCAAGGGCCTTCTGGCTTATCATCAAACTCCACTTCGAGCCACCAACCACCACCGCCAACCGCCAGCCTCATGCCACCGCTGGCCCGCCTCCCGAAACCACTCCTCATCACGTCCGGCCACAGACCGCCATCCTCTAGCCTCCCTGCCGGCCCTCCCTCCCCAAACCACTCCCCATCGCTCGTTCGCCAGCCAAGACCGCCATCCTCTAGCCTCGCCGAGCTTTTTTCTCCGGGATCCTCACCCCACCGCCCAATGAACGCCCAACCGCCGGTGATCAAGCAACCGAGGTCTCACGATTCAATACCCACCGACCACTAATTTATTACCATTTCGTCTTCATATACGCCACCGACGGGTGGGCCTTTGGTAATGTAAGCGCCGCTGAATGTGGACCGCTTGATCGGTCAATTGATAGTGTTATCAACAAATTATGGAGCTGTATGGTGAGCCAAAGACACGTATGATCACCCTAAATGTACTCCTATTTTATTAACACAGTATGCACTCAAACTACCATTTCTTTCTTTCATACGGGCTGACAGTGGGCCCCATGGTTACGCTACCATGGTGCAACACTACTTGCACCGCCGCGGAACGCTTCGATCGGTCAATTGATTGTGTCATAAACAAAATACGGAGTTGTACGTAAGTGAGCCAAAGACCGATAATCATGATATGTATTTGTTTAACACGGCATGCATAATAAGGGCTCATATATACGCCAAGAAGCACTCACCGCTATAAGCGCATACACGCCAACCCTACCCCTATGGAGCACCTTCGAGAGTGGGCCAGCATATATGATCTTGAGATTTTATGAAGTCACCATAGGTGCCTCAGAAGTTGATGGAACGCTCCTCCACTAAACGTGACATCGAGGAAAATACTGAAATTAACACAAGATAAATGCGCAGCACCGGACTTTAACCTTGGGGGCTCGAGAAACCACTGCCCTCTAACCATCCAACCACATGTTGGTTAGCACGACAAAAATGTATGTGGTGACCGTGATGAGCTTATTCTCAAGTCCAAGGACCATATCATGCTTTCGCTTCTAGTACAATGACCGTAAGTGTCGCCAACAAAATATGGAGCACGATCAAATGCAAAGTCCACAAGGTCATCAACAAAATATGGAGACGACGTGAGCTAGATACTGTTGTACTATTGTATATGCTTAGTTTTTCTTAGTGGCCGATTGCGTGTGTGGTGGTGGGCACATCATTTCTAGTTGTGGTGGGTCAACATGAAGACTCATGGGTCGGTTCCATCCTCGCGCCACATATAGGTTGGACCGAGACATGTTATATGAAGACCATGTGGAGGACTCCTTGCCAGACAAAAACGGGTTACCATAGTCATGAGGACTCTATCCCCACCGTGATAAGCCGACTATATATGATTTGTAACCCTAGGCCCTTAGTATGTTATACAAGCTTGGGGCTAGTTCACGATAGTATACACACACGCACAATGCTCGGTATTCACGTACTTTGTACACACCCTATCACTAATATACAAGACTGTGAGTAGGCTCTTCTTCAACCTAAATTGAATTCTAGCATCTCGCATGTGTTTATTTCATATTATTGATCCATAGAGGAGAGCTATTTGAAATACAGCAATGGATGCTTTTGCAATTCATATATAAACATTAATTAGTGCACTCTATGTTGTTAGTGTGAAGCACTTTATACATTTGTCACTTGCATGGATACATTCCAAATTGCTAGCTACTTAAATAGAATACATGTCTAATTCAACATAAAGGGGGTTTCAAGATTCAATTGTAGGAAGTGCATTCATCTATTTGAACCCAGATAATGGCATTTGTAAATCAGATGTAAAGGGGGCATCAATCTTTTTGTGAGTTTGAGCATGCTATATATATTCATAATGATATCTAACTTTTTTTGCAACCAAGGAGATTATATCGAACCATGCATGAACTGAGGTAAGTTGCATATTTTTTAATATATACTGTGTACAATGTATATTCAAATGTACCCTCCATTCCGTAATAATCGAGCTTTAGGATTTTCAAGAGTAAAGATTTGTGAAGTTTGACAAATCCTGAAAGTTCAATTCAAGAGAACCAAAAATGTTAATGCTTCGCTCCCAAATATTGAACGGCGCCAAATAGGCCTCTCGTCACCTGAAACCGCGAGACTAATGTTTTGGTGGTAGGAACATACTGTTCGACTCGCCCGTGTAGCCTATCGCCCAATGTCCAAAGGTCTAAACCGGTAGGTTTGTAACTTCACCAAGACGCCAGCCTCAACCGCCGAGAAGCATTCATACTGCGGGCGCCACCATACGCCGTCAAATCTATCCCGCCACATTTGGGACACCGACATGACTGTCCTACCCCAACCCGCAATATGTCCGAATTTTAGATGGGGGCAAAGTTTGTAACTTTCACCAAATTTCAAACAAGCTGCCTCAAATCAAACATTGTTCCCTTAGTTCCCCCTCCTCCGCTTCCCCATTCATATCCGCGGGCCGAAACGCCTCTCCACCAGCCGCCAAACCCCAACCTCCTCCGCCTTCCACCCCATAACGGCCAATCCACCGCCGCCTCCTCCATCACGCCGAGCCGGTACCCCGACGTCCGTCCAAATGCAACCGCAACCGCAATGCCCTCAAGGACTTAGCAATGGCCAAGGCAGAAGCTGCCCACGATGCCGACGCCGACGCGGCGCCGCACCGTAACCATTCCGACCATGCCATCTTGCGCCATCGCTATGCGGCTCCACCGTCGCAACCGGCCCACCGCACCGGAGTTGTTCCCCACGCCGCCGTCACGCCGGATCCGCTTCCTCGCCGCTGTGACCGCCATCGCACCACACTCAACAACTTGGCCATGGGTTTGTCCAAGGCTGCACCGCCCTCCACAACTTCGGTTTCCGTGAACAACAAGAAGATCGCTTAAACACGTATGAGGACACAACATCGCCAAATGTAAAGAGGTACTCTCTTCCCTTATTCGCAAATCTTACGCCTCCGCCACACCGTATTCATCCCATGAAAGAAACTAGTTGAGCGCTTTCATCGATCTTCTTTGTGATACTAAATGCACAAGGTTTCCTCCCTTTACTATTCCACCTTTGCTAGAGGTCAAGAGTCTACCGATTTCAATTCAGGTCGGCACGAACCGCAATTAAAGAAGCAGCACCCGCTAGGCGCTGCTGAGCACCTAGTCCGCTCCTCGGGGAAGCGGCGATCGGTGTTCATCATAGGGGTGTGGGGCGCAGAGTTGCCGCCCGATCCGAGGTCGGCGGGCTTGATGGATGGCCGGGGCGGTGCAGGAGGTCGAGGGAGGGCGCAGCAGGGAGGAATATCGGGCCGGTGGTCGCTGGCGCTGAGGAAGATCGCCAACACCGATCGGCCGAGGTAGATGAAGGCGATCCGCACGTTTTTGTACATCGGACGGCAGTAAAAAATGGATCAATTTATTTGCTTTCAAATGATAGTTATTTTCATAGAATCTGTAGTAATTTAGTATGCCATGCATGTTGTAGAGCTACATATGTCTCCCGCCATTTATTTCTCACCGACCGCTATCTCGCTACCTTTTACACTGTATTAATTGTGCACACACTTCACCCATACTCTCACTATTGTTTTTTATGCATGGGTATTTCAGACTGGCGCAGTGTTGATGAATGCAAAAGAGAAGACAGTAAGTCGCCCAAAGGTAATTCTAAGATAAGCACTAAGCTGCCCAAATATTTAACGGGTGCAAAGGTCGCAGCTGGAGACAAGAAACGAGCTCATAGCTTGATGATCTCGACACCACACACAACCATCCTGTGTGCTTGCTTTAACTTCACACACAAATGTGGTTGCATGTTGCATATAGTGTCTAGCTTGTATTGCTTCCAATTTGGTTAAATTGCATTTTCTTACTTTACACATTATACCTTTGATAATGACATGCCTTCCTGTTTTTGATACATACTACATATGTCTATTAACCATGTTCGTACATCAAACTAATGCTCTTTTGTATCCCTCGTCAATCACTTATGATGAGACAGTCACCCAAGTGGGTTACTGTGAGACGTCCTACTTGTTTAAAGAGTGCAGTGTCATCCTCCCCACATGACTCTCAAGAAACAAAGAAGGCTAAATTAAGATAGTCAACGTAGTTTCTAGTTGATCACCGCAATTCCCCACACCACCATCGCAGGTGCTTGCTCTTACTTGGCAAAGCAGGATATGTGGTTGCATGTAGCATATGGTGTCTACCTTGTAATGCTTCTAATTAGGGTAAATTGCATCCGCTTAGTTAACACATTATACCTGTGAATATGACATGCCTTCCTGCTTTTTGTACATACTATGTCTTTCTATTAACCATGTTCTTACATCGACTACTTTTCTTGTGTATCCCTCATCAATGCTCCTAATTTGTTAAATTGCATCTCCTTAGCTTACACATTATACAAGTGAATATGACACGCTTCCTGTTTTTGGTACATACTACATCCGCCTATCACACCATGTTCTTACATCAAATTATCGTTTTGTGTATCCCAAGGCCTATCGCTTATGATGAGACAAATACGCTGCGGTTAATATGAGACGCAATACTCTTATAAAGAATGCAATTTCATCCTCTCCACATGATTCTCAAGGAACAGCAAGCCTAAATGAAGATATTGAACGAGCTCAGACCAAGACCGCGACTTCCCTACACCACCATCACAAGTGCTTGCTCTAACTTTGCAGCAGGATATGTGGTTGCATGTTGCATACGGTGTCTAGCTTGTAATGCTTCTAATTAGGTAAATTGCATCTTCTTAGTTTACACACTATACCCGTGAATATGACATGCCTTCCTATCTTTGGTACACACTACATCTATGTTTTAACCTTGTTCTTACATGAAACTACCTCTCTTCAGATCCCGCATCAATCACTTACGATGAGTCACCTTTATTCGCTGTATATTGCATATTATTTCTAGCATGTTGCCATGTATTGCTTCTAATTTGGTCAAATACATTTGTTAGGCACCCTTTAATTTGGCAGAGTGATATTGGTTTCATCTTTCGTATGGTTTCTAGCTTGCATCGATTCTAATAAGTTCAAGCACCTTGTGCTTAGTTTACACTTTATACATCATACATGTCAATATGTCACGTCATTCTGTTTTTCATACATATTCCATCCTCCTATCATACGGCTGCCTTACATGAAAGTAGTGTTCACAAGATCATGCATCAATGAGTTCTCAAGAGCAAATTTTATTCCTTTTCTTGTGAGTTTGACTTGACAAGGCAAAATCAAGAAAGAGGAAGGAAAAGAGTAAGGAAGGCGATGATGGTGGTCCTCTGCAAGAACGTAAACAGAGCATCTGCAGATCGATTATCCTTGTACCGATAGTGCATTACAAGGTCCAAGTCTCCGCCCCCCTACTCCACCATCCAAGGTGCTTGCTCTAACTTGGCACTATGATATTTGGTTGCATGTTGCATATGGTGTCTAGCTCAGATTGTTCTAATTAGTGTAAACTGATCTGCTTAGCTTACACATGATACATGTGAATATGACACGCTTTCCTATTTTTGGTACATACTATATTCGCTATCACACCATGTTCTTACATGAAACCAGTCTTCTTGTGTATCCCGTGATCACTACTTATGATGGGACACCTTTGTTGCCAAGCTGCAGGATATTGGTTTGCATCCTAATATGATTTCTAGCATGTATTGCTTCTAGTTTGATGAATGCCACCTATGACGAGACAATTTTAACTTGGCAGAGTGATATTGATTGCACCTTCCATATGGTGTCTTGCAGTTGTTTCTAATTTGTTGAAGTGCCTTCGCTTAGTTACCACATCATAGGTGTGAATATGTCGTCAGCCCATTTTGTCGCATATATTCCATCCTCGATCATGACTTTGCCTTTCATCGTAGTAGTGTTCACAAGATCATGCATGAATGAGTTCTGAAGAGCAAATGACATTCCTTTTTCTTATCGGTATGACCTCACAATGCAAAATCAATAAAGCTGAAGGAAATTGGCAAGGCATTGGATGATGGTGGTCCTTCCGAGCAACTGAAACGGAGGTTCTCTACAGATTCTACTCCTCCATCCTCCCAACAAGATTCGCAAGACAATGCAAGGCTAGACAGTCAATGTAGCTGTGTAGATGATGAGCACATCTACCCTACTCCACCATCACAGGTGCTTGCTCTAACTTGTCACTATTATATGTGGTTGCATGTTGCGATGATGTCTAGCTTGTATTGCTTCTAACTTTGTCGAATTGCATCTGCCATTTTACACATAATGCCCTGAATATGACATGTGTTCCTGTTTCTACATCGACTACTATTCTATGTATCCCTCATCAATACTTATGATAAGGCACCTTAAGTCGCCATCGTGATATTGGTTGTGTCTTGCATATGATTTCTAGCATGTACCGCTTCTAATTTGTTGAAACGCTATACCGCTTGAACTTGGCGAGTGATATTGGTTGCATCTTTCATATGGTGTCTAGCTTGCAAAGGTTTCTAATTTGTTGAAATGCCTTCGCTTAGTTACTACATCTTAGGTGTGAATATGTCACACCATCCTGTTTTTCATACATATTCCATCCTCGCATCATGTGTTTGCCTTTCATCCGAGTAGTGTTCGTTAGTATCATGCATGAATGAGTTCTGAAGAGTGCATTTTATTCCTTTTTCTTATCGGTTTGACTTCACAATGCAAAATCATTACAGCTGAAGGAAATTAGTCCGACAAAGGATGATGGTGGTCCTTCTGAGCAACTCAAACAGGGGTCTCTATGATTCTACTCCGCCATCCTCCCAACAAGATTCGCAAGACAACACAAGGTCGATAACAACATAGCTGTAGATGATGAGCACATCTCCCTACTCCACCATCACAGTGTGCTTGCTCTAACTTGACACTATTATATGTGGTTGCATGTTGCGATGATGTCTAGCTTGTATTGCTTCTAACTTGAATTGCATCTCCATTTTACACATAATGCCCGTGAATATGAAACGTGTTCCTGCTTTCTAGAACATACGTATATGATGAGCACATCTCCCTACTCCACCAAAGACAAAAGCTTGCTCTTACTTGGAACTATTATAATGTGGTTATGCTTCCATATGATCTCTAGTTTGTATTGCTTCTGATTATGTTGAATTGCATCTCACAGAGCTCACAACTTATACCGCAACGATCACTTACCCATAAGACACATTTAACTTGGGACTGTGATGTAGGTTGCATCTTGCATTGTCTTCTAGATTGTAATCGCTTCTAATTTCTTGAAATGACACTTACGACGAGACACTTTTACCCGATAGAGTGACATTGGTTGCATGTTCATATGGTGCCTAGCTTTCATTTCTTCTAATTTTGATGAAATGCCTTCCGCCATCGTTTTTTCATACATATTCCATCCTCCTATCGACGCGGTGAATATGAAACGCTCGTCTTTTTTGTATATATTCCATCCTCCTATCCTGCGCTTTGCCTTACATCAAAGTAGTGTTCCTCTCAGATCATGAATCAACCAGTTATCACTACAAAAAATACACTCGTGATGATACGGTTTGTGACAAGAGGTCGCGTTTTTTCATGCATGTACATCCATGACAAATTTATGATGTAATCAAGATAGTCATACCAGGTCGTCGAGAAGTGTTCCATGACATTACCAAAATTATCATCACGAAAGTGTCCACTTCCATGACGATAAATCGCGGTCACGTAAGTGCTTTCATTAAGGGTGGCCGACACGCGGCATCCACCTCAACGGAACGCCGCGGCTATCGGGTCGGGTTTTGATCCGATAACCTGCTAACAGCCCCCACCAATGGGAAATTTCCACGGTAAAATTTTATTCGCCGGACGAAACACGTGTCACCGCCACCGGGTCGATAGGGCACCTATGATATGTCGACACGCGCCACGCCCACCATCGCCCATTTAGCTTACAATACCGCCCATTTGACTTGGTCAAAAGTTAACGGGCTGGCCCATGAAAAGCCTCGTTAACGGTCTCTTTGCAAATAGCCCATTTTACGCCCGTTAACTCACGCACCGTTAGGGCCCTAAAGGAAATAGGCCCAACAACGCCATGTGGGATGTCGAAAATAACACCAGCCCATTTCACTTTCGCCCATGTATGGCCCATTTACGCCTTTCGCCCATATGAGGCCTTCAGATCTTTTGGCTCTTTACAGCCCACTGTGACTCTAGCCCATAATGAACAGTAATTAAGCCTTTTGCAGCCCCACGGCCGTTAACGGCGATACCACCACGCCTGACACGCACCCATGTAGACCCATTTATCCGACGGCCGAGGCCCACCGACATAGTGCCCATTTATCGACGGCCCGAGGCCCACCGACATGTGCCCATTTATCGACGGTTCATAGGAGACCCATGGATCCTACGGCCCATATATGGCCCATGGTAGTTGCGCCACTAGCAAACCAGGGAAAAAGAAGACTAGGAAATAAATAAGGTCAAACTAACACTAGGCTATTAAGGCGATTGCACAGATTACATCCACTGCATCAAAGATCACCACCAAAGGCAAATATAGGGAACACCCTACACTATACAAAAATGGCTTGTTGTTTTCTTTAGCCCGTGGCTGCACGTTAAGAATAAATTTTGTATCGCACCAAAACAAATTACAACTATATAACAAAAGGAAGGTTGGCATAAAACTTAATAGTCTAGTAGATAAATGCACCACCGTAAGTTCGTAAGCTCACCATTTGACCGACTGCTTGCTTTCATGTCAGTATTGTCCGATGGAGCACCATAACCTCGCCTTCATTTCCCTAGGCTCCTCAACAACATAGCAAATGTATGATAGTCCGTTTCAAAACCATGCATATCTTGGACGACATTGAGCAATGTTTCTCCTTGTTTCACAAAGGGCCTCTGTTAGGGAATGGACTTGTGTCCGAGCGCAGATACAACATTGCTTTGAGCTTGCATATCTTGATCATGAGGCAGTTTGGACGATATTGCCTTAACAACCAACCCAAGATACGCAGAACGTGCTTTTGGCACTATTAGTGGACATGTATCGACCCACTACAGCAAGAGCCGACATTGCGTTATAGTTGCCTCGCCACCTTCGTAAGGTGGCGGTTCCACCATTTTTTCCATAGCTCATCGAAAAGTTGAGGTTTTACATTAGTAGTACCGTAATGTAAGATATTAAGGAGGCAGCAAAACCAAACAAAATAGCTTTGGTCTATATACAGAACTTATTCTGGTGAATCCATGTAAAATATTAGTTGTATTTTATTGCAAAGTACATAATAAAACTAGGTTCCAAACATATGACCATGTACCATCGCTAATGTATTGCCTATTTCTTCACATTGTATTGAGGGCTAATGTCAGGACCCCGATTCCAAGTCACATCGACCTAGCCGGTAACACCTCATATCACTTTGCGGCCTCACGCACGGTATTCCCACGGTGTCGCTTTACCATGGCCCGGACCGCTTATGCGCTTTTGGCTCACGATATGATAGTGTCGCTAGCATCCACATGACAAAGAACCCGGCCGCATGGCTAGTCGTGAACCCAAAGCGCACTAACCTATGGGGACAGTATACATGAATGACATCGAGCATGTCACCATCAACGATGAATTCGGCTGTAGCACTGGCTAACAGACTCCGCATCCCGGCTGTAGCAAGCTAGGCAGACTCAATATCACCGCAGTGACATTTCAAGGGACACACATAGGAACGGCGAAACACATGCCGCCAGTCAAGTGTCCAAGCAGAGTGTCAATAGCGTGACTCCGTGAACCGGCAGAAGCGACTACTATCGCCGTAAGAACGAGACTACATTTCCCATATGAGAGGCTGCCAAGGATAAACAACTAGTTTGTCGGATCCCACTCATACCAAGCATTTCAATCATACACGCAATATGCCCGATATGAGTAAATACAACAAGGCATCACAACAAAACTCTACAACTCAAGTACTTTATTTAAAAGGCTCCGAGGAGCCATACATAACATATCCATACAGGTAGGGGTCACATGACCCAACACTCAAGTCATACAATCATACAAGCACATGCGGAAGCAAACTAGTCCGAGTACAGACTCTAGAAAGAAAGAAAGCTTGTCGGAGCCCTTCTATCTACACTGGCCCTTCACAAGCCTTGGATCACCACCTGGGTGGCTAGTTCACTCGTCGATGTCAAGGTCTACATAAAACCCATCGGAGGGGGCAGTGTTGTCGCTCGAAAAACATTAATTAAGCAAACATGAGTACGGAGGAACTCAGCAAGTCTTACCACGTAATCCTATCATATATGCACATTCTCAAGAAGGTGGTGGAGTTATTTGCAAAGAAGCCAGCTTTGACTCCTGGCTAAGCTATCCCACGTGACACCACTTGAAAAGCATTTGTCGCACACGAGTCCACTAATCACCATCACAATACTCCACTGTGGATCCTCTCGCTATCCCACGAGAGGGCTATCCGCTGTACTCACACTTATCTTGAGGCTTTTAGTAGTATCCATTTACTTGTCTATGAACCGATGTAGGCAACCCAGAAGTCCTTCTCCGTGGACACGGCTATTCAATAGATCATATTAACCCCGCAGGGTGTACTTCTTCACACACGCTCACCACTTACCGCCATACACGACATGTACTGCAACCTTCAAGCGGAAGCCCAACGGGTGTCGGCCACAGCCTACCTAAACACTCAAGTCCCGAGTCTAGGTTTATCGCCTATTCGGTTCCATCCGCAGGGAGTCCGCCGAGGTTTCCATACAGCCCCGAACGATGTGTGCAGGTTCCCGAGATACCAAACGGGCACTGCAGACACCGGGCCACGTGCCTACCGCAACACAACCCACCCCTAAGGTCACGCTATGCATGCCCCAAAGATGCTACAAACACCGAAACTACTTGCAACTCCCTTGACCGAGAACAAGGGTGATTAAGAAGCCGAGAGGGTCCATTGGTTTCGGGCCCAATGCATGGTAGTAACTGCTTCATGGATCACAAACACAGATCTCAGTTCTAGGATCGGCTTCAATGAAACAACCCACCATGTACTCCTACATGGCCTCTCATCGATACTTTTACCAAAACGTGTTCAACACTTTCACTCTCGAACCAACACAACCTTTCACTCCAGCTCATCATCCCGATGAGCCGCACCGACACAACTCTAAGCATAGCAAGCATAGCATGGTAGGAATCACAAACATGGCTCAATCAACTCCTACACATACTAGTGGGTTTCATCTAGTTATCGTGGCAATGACAGTCATGCAAAGGAAGTGGGTTCAACTACCGCAGCACACAACAGTTTGAATCGCTGTCTTAATGCAAGAAACGAGAGCAGAGGCGAGAACATGGGTTTGTATCGAATGATCAATGAGTTGCTTGCCGATGGAGTGGTGGTAGGATACCGCCTTCGCATGCTTATTCGTGGTTATCCTCAAGCGTAACCTATCACGTAAAGACACACCAAAATAAACACACATGGCAATATGCAACAATATGATGCATGCTATGACATGGCAATATGGATGTGTTGGCCTAATGCAAGCTGAAACAAAAGGATGAACTCATTTGAATCAAAGATTCAAATGCTAGCTCATTTAAAATAGCCCTAAAGGTGTAATATCTTATTCTTCTTAAACAACAATGTTAACTTGATTTATCATGCATGAAACCTGTACCAATGGATAGAATGGATCTTTCTGATCATTTTCATATATAAATCTTTGCATTTGGAGTTACAGATTAAAAGTTATGAATTATTGAAGTTTGAACTATATTCGAATTTCCTATATTAGAATAAATCCAGAATTAGTTTATTATGCCACCATGCGCCGTAATGACGCTGTGGTCAATGGAGACGCCAGTCAAACCCGATCAGGGTCCAGGTGTCGTGGTAATTAGTTTAGCTAAAGTTTAATTAAAACTAAACCTATTTAGTTACTGTGGCTGGGCCCCACTGTCATTGACTCATTAGAGTCAACCAAGGCCCACCGTGGTCAAAGTCAACGCCGGCTGCACCGCGCCCAGCCGGCGAGCCCGACGCGGTGGCGAAGTGAGTTTGGCTGCTTGCAACCAAACGAGCCGCTGGAGGGTGGCTATGGGTAGCCGGGACATGCCGCGCTTCGGTGGAGTCGGGCTGGGGTCGGGCGGCCGGAATCGGCGCCGGCGACGACCTAGGAGGTCAGCCGGAGTTCGGCCAAGGCGAACTTGAGGCTAGGGGGTCATGAGGTGCGGGAGAAGGTTAGGCGCCACGCGAGGTGGTGAGTGCGATGGACACCGAGAGGTGGTCGGAGGGTGACCGAGCACGCCGGGCACGAGCCCGCGGGCGTGGGTGCGTGAGCTCCGCTCGGTTGCTACACAGCCCGAGAGCGAGAGAGAAAGGAAGGGGAGATAGATGGGCTCACGGGCAACTCGGAGAAACTCGCTGAGGTCGGGACGGGCCGAGCGACGACGGCGTTGAAGGGGATCTCCGGCGACGGCGGACTCGGCGAGGTCGGTGTAGTGGACTCGGGTCACTTGAGCATGCGGGCTCGCTAGCTCGGGTAACGGAGGGTGGCCGAGCTCCTAGACACGGTGAGGAGGGGCACGGACGGCGGGAGCTGGCTCACGATTTACGGCGGGCTGGCGGTGGCGCCGGCCATGGCGGGGAGCGAGAGAGGAGCCGGGAGGAAGAGAGGTGTCCGAGGGGTTCGGGGAGAGAATGGACGCGAACTGCCGCCGGCTGGGTGAGGGGAGCGCGAGGCGCCGCCAGCGCGCGGGCACCCATGCGGTGCTCTGGCCGAAAGATTGCCTCGCTGTCAAGCCGAGCCAAGCAGCTACCATGCTGGGTCAGCTGGCTGGGCAGTGGGCCTGTTAGTAGGCGCTGTAAGTTTTCTATTTTTTTTCTTTTCTATTTCTCTGCAACTTTGTGGAGTTTTTAAAAATACCAAAACAGCTTCAAAATCACCAAACTGCTCCTCGTCCATGGTTGGATTATTTCCAACATGAAACATTTTGTTTGAATATTTGGGCATTTGAAATATTTTATATAATTTTAAATGCCCAAACTCAAATAGCTTATGATTTAATTCAAAGACCTTTGGATGACCTAGAAAATGGGGCACCACTTTTGGCAGGCTCGACCAAAGCAAAGGTGATGAGCATTTTTGAAGGGCATTTCAGTTCATTGAAAATAATTTTAGTAAACCCTAGTTGGATTAAAAGGGTTCTGGGGTTTCGCCTTCCCCATTTCAAATTCAAATGAAATTTAAACATGATGCACACACTAATGCATGGACTAGCTAGGATGTGACAACTCACCCCCACTCAAAAGAATCTCGGCCCCGAGATTTAGGATCTGCTAAGTAAAAAGGTGGGATACTCAAGTCGAGACGATCCTCCCTTTCCCAAGTTGCTTCTTGCTCGGAATGGTTTGACCATTGAACCTTTAGAAACTTGATATTCCGACGCCGAGTGGTATGCTCGGCTTGATCAAGAATACGAACGGATATTCTCGATAGGTGAGGTTATCTTGAGATCAAGCGCTTCGTGGTCCACCCACGGATAGGATCCGAGAAGCAACGCCGAGGTGGGAAACGGAAGACATCATGGACTCGAAAGATGCGGAGGTAGTTCCAATTGGTAGGCAACTTCTCCACGCTTGGCAAGAATGCTAAAGGGTCCAATGTAACGAGGAGCCAACTTGCCTTTGATACCAATCGATGGGTTCCTTCCAAGGAGTAACCCAATGTAAGCCTTCGCCAATTTCATAAGCCATAGTCTTATGCTTGCGGTCATATTGGCTCTTTTGACGAGATTGGGCTGTTTTCACTTTCACGAACAACGCGAACTCGCTTTTCCGCTTCCTCGGATCATATCCGCAAAAGAGTTGTCTCTCCCTGTTTCTCACCAGTTAAGAGGCGTCGACATTTCCGCCCATAAAGAACTTCGAAGGAGCTTTGCCCAAGCTAGCTTGATAACTATTGTTATAAGCTTAACTTGCTAATGGAAGGCATTTTCCCAATTCATGCCGAAGAGATGATGTAAGCTCAAGCATATCCTCTAGGATTTGATTGACTCGCTCTACTTGACCACTTGATTGAGGATGGAATGCGTGCTAAAGGAGAGACGAAGTTCTATAGCATTTTGGAAACTTTCCCAAAATCGAGAGGTGAAGAGACTTCCACGGTCTGAGTTAATCTCCAATGGAACACCATGAAGAGACACTATTCGAGAGATGTACAAATCAGCTAGCTGGCTAGCGTTATACTCTCACTAACGGTAGGAAGTGGGCTACTTTGGAAAGACGATCGACGACAACGAAGATAGCATTATTCCTCTCTTGGTCCTGGAAACCCGTAATGAAATCCATACCGATTTTATCCCATTTCCATTCAGGAATTTCCAAAGGTTGAAGGGTACCAAGAGGCCGCTGATGCTCGCTTAACTCGACGCAGACGCCGCAATTAGCAATGTATTGAGCGATTTCTCTCTTCATCCTAGTCCACCAAAACCTCCGGGCGAGGTCTTGATACATTTTAGTACTACCGGATGAATGGTGAGAGGAGATTCATGAGCTTCCTTAAGGATCAATCGCCTCAGTTGCGCGACCTTGGGAACCACTAGCCGGTCTCCAAAGAACACGACACCTTGTTCATTAATGGAGAAACAATCATGCCCTTTCTTGATGTTTCTCTTGATGCGGAAATTCCGGATCTACCTTCTCGTGCCTTGATGATCTGATCCGTAAGGTTAGGTTTCGCCACTGTGGTGGAAAGGAACTCGAGGAACAATGTGAAGATTAAGCTTACGTAAATTCCTCGTGGAGAAATGGTTGACTTTGTTGTAACATCAGATTGTTACAATAAGATTTATGATTTAGTGCGCCACATGACATTGGCTTTGCCTCGGGTGTAAGATATTCCTAAGTCGTAATCAGATCAACTCGACCCAACGCCTTTGCCTGAGATTCAAACCGTTGGGTGAAGATATATTTCAGACTTTGGTGATCGGTGTAGATTTCACAACGATTACCAAGAAGGTAATGTCGCCAGGTTTTGAGTGCATGAACCATCGCCGCAAGCTCTAGATCGTGTGTAGGATAGTTATCCTCATGTGGACGCAATCGTCGAGAAGCGAGGCAATCACATGACGATCTTGCATGAGTATGCAACCTAGTCCTTGTCGCGAGGCGCCGCAATAGATAATAAATTCCTTAGAAAAATCTGTGGAACAAGTACGGAGCAGATGTCGCGATTTTCAGTTCCCAAAGCTGAACTCGCACGTGGCATCCATTCAACTTTATCCTTCTTGAGGAGTTCGTTAGAGGTTTAGCAACTTTAGAGAAATTTCTCATTTAAGCGGGCGGCAATAGCTCGCTAAACCGAGGAAACTCCGAACTTGCTTGACCAATTCAGGTGGAGTCCAACAAGGACGGCTTGAACTCGCCGATTGACAAAGAATGCCCTTACCAGAGATTACATGGCCTAGGTAGGTCACTTCTGCAACCAGAATTCACACTTAGAGAATTTGGCATAAAGGCGGTGCTCTCAAGTTTCTCAATACTAGCCTTAGATGTTCGGCATGTTCTTCCTCATTCTTGAGTAGATGAGTATATCATCGAGGTATACCACGATGAATTTATCCAAATACTCCATGAAGATCGAGTTCATTAACCGAGAGAAAGTGGTGGAGCATTGGTTAACCCAAGGACATGACGGTGTACTCAGATTGGCCATAACGAGTAACAAAGGCCGCTTTTAGGAATATCCTCGTTTGATTTTGATTTGATGGTAGCCCAACCTCAAATCCATCTTGAAAAGATCGAGGATCCAGCGAGTTGATCATACAGATCGCTGATCCCGGGAGTGGATACTTGTTCTTGATAGTGACCAAATTGGCAGGTGTCGGTAATCCACAACCATCCGATCCGCTCCATCCTTCTTCTTGACGAAGAGGACGGGCAAGCCCATGGGGATGAACTAGGACGGATGAAACCCTTTGCAAGGACTCATCGAAGTTGTTTCTTAAGTTCGCTAGTTCTAGGGTGCCATCTTATAAGGTCTTCTAGAAATTGGGATGGTTCCGGAACAAGATCTATCACTTAACTCGACATCCCCGCTGTGTGGAACACCGCAGTTCTTCCGAAAGACATCCGGAAAATCACGGACTACCGGAATATCTTCGAGGTCCGGAGGGGTTGGCATTTAAGGAGTAAAGTCGACGCTCGACACTCGGGTTAAAACGTTAACTGCCTTGCCCAAGGATGGGTGAGTTGAATGTTCTAGTAGAGCAATCATTCTTAGCATAATGGGCTGACATCCACCCATACCCAAGATGATGTTTATGTCCGAGGACTTGAGAGCTATTAGCTGCAAGAAAGACTAATCTGTCGACAAGACTTTCATTCCCATGACTTATTCTAGAGGTTTGCCATCTAGAACCAGTGGGTCTGAATTTCCATGGAGGTGTGCATGTCATGTATCGTGGTGTTGTGCAATCGAGCATAGCTCTCTTAAATAAATGAATGAGATGCTCCAAGATAAAAGAACAGCTTGCCGGATGGCAATTAACAAGGAGCGCATCGAGAACGACGCTAGATCCTCATAGGTTTCTCACCTGAAACATAGTTGACGGGCCACGAAGCAAAGGGCAATCTGGTTTAGCATGGAGCACCTTTCCGCCGGGCTTACCACGGCCAACAGATTTTCCAACTGACCGGGGTTGTTTTGGGGACACTCACGGATGTAGTGGCCTGCCTCCACACTTGAAGCAAGTTATCATATTGGGGCGGAGCAGCATTAGCAGCGGGCCTCCATAAGTCTTGGGCGGAACATACGGTTGGTTGGGGCGAGGCGCCTCAAAGGATGGCCTCGGGTGAACTCGGGTGGCGAGCAAGATTTGAATCCAAACCCGCGCTTCGAGATCCAGAGCTGATGAAGAACCAGAGTCACGGATGTGCTTATGCGTGAAGCTTCAAAATTAGACTGCCCAGCCAAGACCGATAGCCTTATTGACTAACTTCGAAAGAAGTGCACTGCAGACGGAGATCACGACGAAGCTCGGGCTAAGTCCTTGCGGAACCTTGCTCGCTTCTTGGCATCGTAGAAACCTCTTCAGAGCATAGCGTGCTAAGTTCCCAAACTCACGGCCGTAAGCATCCACAACCAGCCTACCTTCGTGAAATTGCAGAATTCCTCCCTTTATGCATCCACGACCTTCCGATGTGATGCTCATGGAAAGCGGCACCGAATTCAGCCTGTTGTAATTTGTCCAACCGGACGATAGCCTCATAATTCTCCCACCAAAGGCTAGCAGTGGCCTTCGAGATGATAAGCGGCAAAAGTAACCTTATCAGCCTCACCACGCTCGCAGTAACGCAGCTTGTGGTGATGCTGGCCAATCATCCGCCGAGAGGCTCAACGGAATACTTGAACTTCAGTGGATACAACTTGACGAAGTCATTGAGTGACACCAGATCATTTCTTGGCTGGCGTATGTGTTTTGCTCAATCCGCCCAAGAAACGTATTGGTCTCACGCTTATTGCATTCTCGCTTCCAAAGATAACCTCGCCAAAGATGGCGGTGGAGGCAGATTTGCATTCCTGGCTGCACTGGGCTTCTCCTTGCTCCGAGCAGCAGGATTGTTATGGTGTTGACCATCCTAGGAAACAAAACAACGTTTAAACCAGATGGCAGAATTTAGCAAGGAAGTGCGGAATGTAATGGATAACACGGAATGCAAAGATGTTCATCCGTATGACATGGTAATATAAAACTGCCATATATATACCAACGGTCATACACACCATTCATAGTTTAGTACAAGCCCGACGGGGTACAACTATAAGGAAAGGCGTTACATCTCATCGGAAGCATTCCAACTCCTATACATTATTTTTCTACACTTCCAGAATGATACACACCAAGTCATATTCCACAAGTCACGCAGGACGGTGGAAATACAATTATTACAATACTAGGGATACTACTACTACTACTACTACTACTAACTCAGGCAACTCCGTAGTAGTCCTCATAGAAGTCACCACCCAAGCCTGGAAGTGGAACATGATCATCCGGAAACAGACGATCCTGTGGAGCTCATGGACCTTAGGGACTCGGATGTGGCCGTGGTCCAACAAACGGCGGCAGACGAGGTCCACGAGGAGGAGTGATGCCTCCAACCTCACAAAGACTCCATAAAGTCCGCAGACCAGCCCGCACAGGTACAAGTCCTCATGTTCATGTATCCGCTTGCACGCAGTGCAAACCGAAGTGAGTAGCCCAAAGGATCGAACGGCATTAAAGAGTTCCACACGCAAGCCCGGTTTTCACGGTCCTTGTCTTCCAACATCTCTCAGAGTGGTGCGAAGGAGTGAGTTCTCATGGGATGCATCGCTGTACATACCTCAAGGTAGCCATGCGCCTGTGAGGGATGCCGCATGTAGCGGAAATCGGTGTTGCCCAAAGCAAGGCAGTTCGCTCAATAATTGTCATCATTGAATAGGCTGCATCTTGCACGACATCCCAATAGTGATCCCAAGTCCATAAGAACAAAGGAGCGTTCAAGAGTTCGCATAAGATGGATAAATCCTGACCGCGCACATATATTGGCTTTGATTAAAATCCCTAAACCGCTCCTCGACGGTATATTCAGGATACCATCGTAACCGGTCTCGATCATCACTCAACTAACATTGCCGTGACCACACACATCAATGCAACGGGTCGATTTAACCACTTGGTTCTGGGACGGTGGCCATCCGAAAGCACAGCCACAATGCAAAGACATTAGAATTTCTAGGAAAATCGGGCAGCATAACATCTCAGAATGCTCAAAACAGATTTGAGACATTCAAAATCAGATTTGCAAAACCACTCAACAACATCATATCAAGGTTCGGGTTCGACCGACAGCATACTAAAAATTAGTAGAAACTGAACCGAGGATGTAACCAACAATCCTATAAGTTACTACGGATTAGTAACACGTGAACCTCGATAGAGAGAAGAGAGGCTAGTCCTATACCCACGAGAATGAGAAGGGGATGACTCAGAGCAGAGCATAAGGTAAAGGAGTAAAAGAGCCTTACGCTCCTCCCACAATCAATTCCCTACATATAACTAAAGCATTTCTAGACTAAACATCGCACCAGCTTTGGCTTAGAGAACCTACAGCAGTCCCCGCTCGATGCCAATGCTGTCAGACCCCGATTCCAAGTCACATCGACCTAGCCGGTAACACCTCATATCACTTTGCGCCTCACGCACGGTATTCCCACGGTGTCGCTTACCATGGCCCGGACCGCTTATGCGCTTTTGGCTCACGATATGATAGTGTCGCTAGCATCCACATGACAAAGAACCCGGCCGACATGGCTAGTCGTGAAACCCAAAGCGCACTAACCTATGGGGACAGCATACATGAATCACATCGAGCATGTCGGTCATCAACGTATGAATTCGGCTGTAGCACTGGCTAACAGACTCGTATCCCGGCTGTAGCAGTGCTAGGCAGACTCAATATCACCGTGTGACATTTCAAGGGACACACATAGGAACGGCGAAACACATGCCGCCACCATGTCCAAGCAGAGTGTCAAGAAGGTGACTCGGTGAACCGGTCAGAGCGGACTACTATCGCCGTAAGCACGAGACTACATTTCCCATATGAGAGGCTGCCAAGGATAAACAACTAGTTTGTCGGATCCCACTCATACCAAGTATTTCAATCATACACGCAATATGCCCGATATGAGTAAACACAACAAGGCATCACAACAAAACTCTACAACTCAAGTATTTTATTTAAAAGGCCCGAGGAGCCATACATAACATATCCATACAGGGGGTCACATGACCCAACACTCAAGTCATACAATCATACAAGCACATGCGGAAGCAAACTAGTCCGAGTACGCACTCTAGAAAGAAAGAAAGCTTGTCGGAGCCCTTCTATCTACAAAGGGCCCTTCACAAGCCTTTGGATCACCACCGGTGGCTAGTTCACTGCCGATGTCAAGGTCTACATAAAACCCATCGGAGGGGCAGTGTTGTCGCCTCAAAAACATTAATTACAAACATGAGTACGGAGGTACTCAAAGAAGTCTTACCACGTAATCCTCACATACATGCACATTCTCAAGAAGGTGGTGGAGTTATTTGCAAGAAGCCGCCTTTGACTCTCGGCTAAGCTATCCCACGTGACACCACTTGAAAAGCATTTGTCGCACACGAGTCCACTAATCACCATCACAATACTCCACCGTGGATCCTCTCTCATCCCATGAGAGGGCCATCCGCGTACTCACACTTATCTTGAGGCTTTTAGTAGTATCCATTTACTTGTCTATGAACCGATGTAGGCAACCCAGAAGTCCTTCTCCGTGGACACGGCTATTCAATAGATCATATTAACCCCGCAGGGTGTACTTCTTCACACACGCTCACCACTTACCGCCGCTTACACGACATGTACTGCAACCTTCAAGCGGAAGCCTAACGTGGGTGTCGGCCACAGCCTACCTAAACACTCAAGTCCCGAGTCTAGGTTTATCGCCTATTCGGGTTCCATCCGCAGGGAGTCCGCCGAGGTTTCCCATACAGCCCGAACGATGTGCAGGGTTCCCAGATACCAAACGGCACTCGCACACCGGGCCACGTGCTCACCGCAACACAACCCACCCCTAAGGTCACGCTATGCGGCCCCCCAAAGATGCTACAAACACCGTAAACTACTTGCAACTCCGGACCGAGAACAAGGGTGATTAAGAAGCCGAGAGGGTCCATTGGTTTCGCCCAATGCGTGGTAGTAATCTGCTTCATGGATCACAAACACAGATCTCAGCCCTTAGGATCGGCTTCAATGAAACAACCCACCATGTACTCCTACATGGCCTCTCATCGATACCTTTACCAAAACGTGTTCAACACTTTCACTCGAACCAACACAACCTTTCACTCCAGCCATCATCCCGATGAGCCGCACCGACACAACTCTAAGCATAGCAAGCATAGCATGGTAGGAATCACAAACATGGCTCAATCAACTCCTACGCATACTAGTGGGTTTCATCTAGTTATCGTGGCAATGACAGTCATGCAAAGGAAGTGGGTTCAACTACCGCAGCACACAACAGTTTGAATCGCGTTGTCTTAATGCAAAGAAACGAGAGCAGAGGCGAGAACATGGGTTTGTATCGAATGATCAATGAGTTGCTTGCTCGATGGAGTGGTGGTAGGATACCGCCTTCGCACGGATATTCGTGGTTATCCTCAAGCGTAACCTATCACTAAATACATACCTAAAATAAACACACATGGCAATATGCAACAATATGATGCATGCTATGACATGGCAATATGGATGTGTGTTGGCCTAATGCAAGCTGAAACAAAAAGGGATGAACTCATTTGAATCAAAGATTCAAATGCTAGCTCATTTAAAATAGCCCTAAAGGTGTAATATCTTACTCTGCTTAAACAGCACGGTTAACTTGATTTATCATGCATGAAACCTGTACCAATGGACAGAATGGATTTTTTTGATCATTTTTCATATATAAATCTTTGCATTTGGAGTTACAGATTAAAAGTTATGAATTATTGAAGTTTGAACTATATTATGGAATTTCCTATATTAAAATAAATCCAGTAATTAGTTTATTGCGCCACCATGCGCCGTAATGACGCTGTGGTCAACGGAGACGCCTGTGTCAAACCTCGACTGTGGGTCCAGGTGTCGTGGTAATTAGTTTAGATAAAGTTTAATTAAAACTAAACCTATTTAGTTAACATGGCGGGCCCCACTGCCATTGACTCATCGAGTCAACCAGGCCCACCGTGGTCAAAGTCAACGCCGGCAGACTGGCGCTCAGCCGCCGGCGAGTCCGACGCTGGTGGCGGAAGTGAGTTTGGCCGCTTCGCAACCAAACGAGCCGCGAGGGTGGCTATGGGTAGTTGGGGACATGCCGCGCTTCGTGGAGCCGGGCTAGGTCGGGCGGCGGAATCGGCGCCGGTGACGACCTAGGCGGGCCGAGTTCGGCCAAGGCTAACTTGAGGCTAGGGGGTTCGTGAGGTGCGTGGAGAAGGTTAGGCGCCACGCGAGGTGGTGAGTGCGATGGACACCAAGAGGTGGCCGAGGGAGACCGTGAGCACGCCGGGCGACGAGCTCATGGGCGGTGGGTGCGGTGAGCTCCGCTCGTTGCTACACAGCTCGAGAGCGAGAGAGAAAGGGAAGGGGAGATAGATGGCTCACGGGCAACTCGGAGAAACTCGCTGAGGTCGGGACGGGCCGGAGCGACGACGGCGCTGAAGGGGATCTCCGCCACGCGACTCTCAGCGAGGTCGGTGTAGTGGACTCGGGTCACTTGAGCATGCGGGGCTCGGCTAGCTCGGGGTAACGGAGGGTGGCGGAGCTCCTAGACACGGCGAGGAGGGGCACGGACGGTGGGGAGCGCGTCTACGACGACGGCGTGGCTGCGGTGGCGTCGGCCATGGAGGGGGAGCACGAGAGAGAGGAGCCGGGGAGGAAGAGAGGTGTCCGAGGGGTTCGGGGAGAGAATGGACGGAACTGCCGCGCCGGGTGAGGGGAGCGGCGAGGTGGCGGCCAGCGCGCTGGCACCCATGCGGTGCTCGCCACCGAGCACTGCGCTCGCCTCGTCAAGCCGAGCTACAGCCACGGGCGCGACGACTGGCTGGGCCGGCAGGGCCTTAGTAGGCGCTGTAAGTTTTCTATTTTGTTTTCTTTTTCTATTTCTCTCGCAACTTTGTGGAGTTTTTAAAATACCAAAACAGCTTCAAAAATCACCAAACTGCTCCTCGGTCCATGGTTGGATTATTTCCAACATGAAACATTTCTGTTTAGAATATTTGGGCATTTGAAATATTTTATATAATTTTAAATGCCCAAACTCAAATAGTTATGATTTAATTCAAAGACCTTCTCGATGACCTAGAAAATGGGGCACCACTTTTGGCAAGAGGCTCGACCAAAGCAAAGGTGATGAGCATTTTGAAGGGCATTTGTGTTCATTGAAAATAATTTTAGTAAACCCTAGTTGGATTAAAAGGGTTCTGGGGTTTCGCCTTCCCCATTTCAAATTCAAATGAAATTTAAACATGATGCACACACTAATGCATGGACTAGCTAGGATGTGACAGCTAAAGATAAAGAGACTAAGTTTATAATACGGTAAGCATAGTATGACATCATTCATATCACAAAACAACCGAGAATGCATAAACATGCAATTGTAACGCTAGGTGGGCAAGTCCCGCACTTAACTAGATTACGGGTCAAGATCAAAGGAACATCACTCCTCTTTTAAACCTTGTAAGGTGCAATGATACGCTAAGACAATTGTGTATAAAATTGAAAAGAGTAATAGACATTGGCTGCAAACCGTGCAGTTCAAGGCACAAGTCGAGTAAGTAGTAGTTAAAAGGCATGAGGATTAAGGACTTACAACATCGGCTTTGACCGTGTAGTCATGCCCTTCTTCTGCCGGTGTGACACCTTGAAGATTTCCACAACATTTGGTTCGTGTACTTTTTGGTCTGTATGGCTTTCCTCCACAATATAGATCTGATAATATGGTATAGCAAAAGAGTGAAACAACAATTATTACAAGAGCATCGCAAGGTGCAATATAGCTACGTAGATCCTCGTTGTCTGTTGGAATTTCACTTTCATATGGTTGGCCTTGTTCTTTGAATAGTTCACCTACAAGAAGATAGATTTGTGTGGCACATGCGAATAGGACTTCAACATGTGATCTGATCACATATATATAATGTCCTCGATACTTCGGATCGCATTAGTGTTTAACAAGGCCCTCCGCCTTTCATCCGATATATTTTCCATCGGAGATGTTTGGGAAAGTTCACCGTTAGCCTTGCCTTCAAAGTGAGTTTTCCTCGTTATACCGACATCGTCAGAGAGCAGACTTGAAAACATGGGTGCAAGCTTGTCCGGTTGCATCATCTTGGCTATCCAACTTGAACCTCATCTGCTGAAAATTATGGAGTCTCATTATCAAGAACCTAGAAAGTATGGGACAGAGCAAGACGATATTACTAGTTTCCATACATAACCATACTTATGATAAATGGTCGAGGAAGGTGTTGAACTGGTTTCGCTTTTGTCATTCCCTGCATTAAATCCATGTTGGGAGGATACGATGACACCTAACGCAACCGCTGCCTCCGTACTAACTTGGTCGACTCAGTAGCATCACGTGGCCTTTTTAAACCTGCCTCAAAACGGATCTCCATTCTTCCTCCTCTAGATTTAGTTAACCTATCGAGCATTATCCTGATGTTTGTTTCTCTGCGCCTAGGTGCTAGTCCAACAACAAACATAGGAAGTGTTAGTGTACATCAAACCGTGAGACTACATATAAAGAAGCATGCAACTATAACTTGACTCCAAAGAACTACCTTCTTGTTGTTGAAGCTCACAAGGTTCATCTGATATTGCCAACCTGCCTTGTGTCAAGAGTGCTTGGGAAGTAGTGTCGTGGCAAGGGAGCTTGGGAACGCCCCGCTAGTTAGCTTGACGACGAGTAACTCGCAGTACCGGTAGTACTGTGGTAGGTGTTGCAAGAACTAGGGCTGTCTTTGCTTGTTTGGTGGCAGCTATTTGTTTCGCTTGGATTTTTGCAGCTCGTAGCATGGGATGCCGTGGTTTGTAGAATTTTCTGCTGACTTTGACCTTCTATTGCACCATCGCATTCAAGAGAATCTGCAGGATTCATCCGCTTCTCATTCCCTCGCCATTCTGTGTTTCTTCCTCTTCTCTCGCGTGCCATGTTAAGTCAAGTTTACAAGAAAATGAATAACAATTTAGTTCTTCGTAACAAATTGATGCGTGATGCGATGAACTGAACTTTGATGTTAGACAACCACATGATAGGAGGATGTAATATGTATGAAAAACAGGACGGAAGAGATAACCGTAACTATGATGTAAACTAAGAAGAAGACATTTCACCAAATTAGAAGCAATGCAATGGGAGGTAGACACCATATGAAAGATGCTACAAATATCGCCTCCGCCAAGTTAATGTTGTCTCATCATATTTGGCGCTTAAACAAATGTGAAGCAAGACAAGAAATAAATCATATGCAAGATGCAAACAACATCACACTACCATGTTAGAGGTCTCGTCATTAGTGCCATTGCATATTCACAGCTTATGATGTGTAAACTAAGAAGAAGTCATTTCAACAAATTAGAAGCAATGAAAGCTAGACACCATATGAAAGATGCAACGAATATCACTCTACCAAGTTAAAACTGTCTCTGCCATAAGTGCCATTTCAACAAATTAGTAGTACAAGCTAGAAAAGAATGTGATATGTAACCTATATCACACCAAGTCAAACGTGTCTTATGATAAGTGATTGTTGCAAAGTTACACAACAAGAGTAATTTGATGTAAGAACATGGTGTGATAGATGATATTGTATGTTCTAGAAACAGAACACGGTCTTATTCAAGCATAATGTAAAGTAAGCAGATGGAATTCAACAAAATTAGAAGCAATACAAGCTAGACATCACACATAACATGCAGCCACATATAATAGTGCCAAGTTAGAGGGAGCACCAGGATGCTGCACTAGGGGAGACGTGCTCATCATAAACACAGCTTTGTTGAGTGTCTATGCATGTGTTGTCTTGGAAATCATCTTGGGGTGTGGTGGAGTAGAAATCAGAGAGGCCCTTTGTTCGAAGGAGCACTTTATCCGCTGCCTTGCTAACTTCCTTCCGCTTTATTGATTTTGAATTGTCAAGTAAAACCGACAAGAAAAGCAATAAAATTCTCTTCGTAACTCATTCATGCATGATAATCGACAATCACTACTTTGATGTAAGGCAAACACATGATACCAGGATGGAATATGTACGAAAACAGGACGGCATGGCATGTTCACAACTGCTTGTGTAAACTAAGGTAAACCATTCCAAAGAAATAAGAAGCAATGCAAGCTAGACACCACATGAAAGATGCAACCAATATGACTCGCCAAGTTAATAGCGCCCCATCATAAATGGAATTTCAACAAATTAGAAGCAAGATGCTATAAATCATATGAAAGATGCAACTAATATCGCACCGCATATACTAAAGGTGTCTCTGCCATATTGATTGATGCGGATACAAAAACAATAGTTTTTGTAAGGACATGCTTAATAGACATATGTACTATGTACTAAATACGTGAAGGCATGCCACATTAACAGTATAATGTACTATAAGCTAAGCTGACTAGCACATGCAGCTTAACCAGATTGGAAGAATTACAATCTAGACACCATATGCAACATGCAACCACATATCACGCTGCCAAGTTAGAGCAAGCACCGCGATTCTAGTGTAGGGGCAATGTTGTAATCAACTATAGAGCTACGCTCACTATCTTCATCTAGCATTTCTGCTTCTTGAGAATCATGTTGGGAGGCCGACGCTGCATTCTTTAAATGAGGAGTAGTCCCCTTGCCTGCCTGCCTCATTAATAAGTGATTGATGAGGGATACACAAGAACATTAGTTTGATGTAAGAACATGGTTAATACACGATGTACTAGTATGTATCAAAAACAGAACTACATGTCATATTCAAAGGTATAATGTGTAAGCTAAGCAGATGCAATTTAACCAAATTGGAAGCAATAAGCTAGACATCCGGCGGAGTGGTGAACATGATCTTCTAGGACCCGAGAGCCCGGTGGGAGGCGGGCTTCTTCGCCACCATCGCTGCTTTTTAGTTGGCTTCCGTGTGATGCCTGTTTTGTTGGGCTTGTCATCGCTCGCCCAAGGCCCTCGACTAGCTATTTGTCTTCCGTGCTCACGGATGGTGGTTCATGTAAAAATATCTTTCCTTATCTTAATAAAGACCGACTTCGCCTTTTGAATCCGTAAAGAATTACGACGGAGTAACCCAGCCCTCTCATAGATCAGCGATTCCCGCCGCTTGATCCCGCCCTGATGTGTTTTCGTCTGCTCGATCGCGAGATGGAAGGATACGGGCTGTAGGATCGAGTCGAGCATCGCCGATCGAAAAGTGTCCTCGAGCGGTAAATATCTTCTCGCCACCGCCAGAAAATTTGTGCCCCGAGGGCATTTTCGGTATTTCACCTTGTTGAAAAGTGCCCAATTAGCGCTTAGGGCTGAGAGCGAGCTGGGTCATTCCCCTCCCCCTCGAGACCACTCTCCTCCACGACCCCTTGAGCCCGCTCTTCTCTCCTCCCCGCCGCCACCAGCCATCCTCCCCATCCCGCCACCGCCGCCGTCGCCGCCGGCCCCCGCGCCCTGCCCTCTCTGCCTCTCCTCCCATCCCCGTCCGCCTGCCCATCTCCTCCCCTTCGCTGAGCGGACACGGCCGCCAGCCGCTTTCTACCGTGAGGAGGCCAGTAGCGGCTGGTCTCATCGGCCGCAGCGCCGAGCGAGGTGCTAGAAGATCTGCGTCACACGGAGGTCGCCAGGGGACTGACGAGGGCAGCATGATGAGGTGAGGCTCCTTCCGCCAAAGGCGTCTCTCTCTCTCTCTCATCGATGCTCCTTCCATCTCCCTGTCGCAGGTTGCCATTGTGGCTGCATGCCGCTGCTCCCATAGGTGATTTGTGAAGGCGTAAATCCTCCTCCAAGCTCTGATATACTACCTTGCCAGTGACAAGAGGGGCAGCTCAAACAGGTACAACTAGCTCCATATTCCTTCTTCTCGCTTGAACATGTATCTACTATTCAGATTTATGGTGGAAACATGTTCGAGAAGTTGCCTAGAGAATTGGTTCAGCTTAACCTATCGATTTATTCTTTATGTCATAAGAATTGGCTATTCAGAGAACACATGTGTTAATGGGCTATGTGTGTAGGAAGTAGGTCTCACATATGTTCTGTAGCTTCATGCCTTTATGAAATGGGATGTCCGCTCATCCGTAAGGGGTCAAGACATGCCATATTGTATACTCAAACCACACCCTTGCAAAGGTTCACAATTGTTGTAAAAGCTTCTATTTTCTTTTGTTTATTTACAGAAATGTATGAAGTCGATCAACAAGGAGCAACTTTATTCATGCACCCTATTTTTTTCTCTTCCGCCTGAGTTTACTGTGAAGTTGCTGAAATCATAGAGAGGCATGGAAAGATCGACGAGGCTATCAAATCAATATGGAAGTTGTTGTTGTTGTAAGTTTGCACGCCAAGACTATAATTTTGGATGAACTGCTCATTCACTATAATCATTATGTGTTCATTTGGTGTTAAGCTCTTGCTCAACTCACATGCTCTAATTAGTGTTCTATACAAAACAACACCTTTTTGTTTTGGCTAATCTCTCAAATCTCCATAAACATATGTTGTCCCAAAGATGCCTAATTTTATATCCATAGGTAGCATTGATCTACTTGCCTCCCTTCAAAAGACCATATGTGTTGCTTTGTTTTACTTCTTTTCAGATCCAGTTATTTAGGTCTGCACTTAAATACGATTAGGTGTAATGTAAAGCATTTGCTTGATGAGGTACCACTTGCTGGATCGCTTATGTTGCTATCTGCTGCAAACAATGTATCCATGAACTGGGACACCGTGAACTGTTTGATACGCCTTTTACGTGTTTGCTTTTGTTCTTGACAGAGGTGCTTGTGCCTCTTGCATCCTCTCATGTGCAATTTTTCAATTCTGAAATAGTACATTTAATTGAAGGCTAGAAAAGATTTAGTTCTTATATCAGAGTCACTACAATTGCCTATTTATTGGAACATTTCCCGCTTGTTTCACTTAGAATTATGACTTGATTTAGATTTATTTTCTTCAAACTTGCACCAATCAATATTTCTAGCTCTTCGTTGTCCAATCAACATTTTCTCGCTTTGGTGAAACTTAAGCTGTAAACTCATGGTTACACTCTCTAATGGTGAAACCACTTTATGTAACGCACCACTTTTGTGTGCTGTCGATACTTGACACATGCAATACGTAATCATGTGCCTGCTATTATTTTTTATATAGGCTTGACATGGTTTTGCCTATATTTTTCGATGTTGGTACTTCTTATGTGAAGGTCTAATTCGTTATTCTTTATTCAATGACAATATTATCATGTTTCGATTATGTTGCTTGTGTACCGTGTTTTATACTCGCTGTATATTGCTGTTATGCTATGCTCGATATATGGTTACGTGGTTCTTGCTTATTTGTCCAGCGGTGTGTATGACGTTGTTGGGTTGTTGACATGGTGCGGGTCCGGCTTCGATCATGCTCTGCCACGCCCGAGGCTGATGTTGGGTTGCTGGGTGGCCGGGCGTGGTCGTGGAGGTCTCTGGTCATCGTGGACGATAACGCCGTGGAGGTCTCTATATAGGGCGGCCCTCTGTTTCGATCATGTCGCCGCCGGGGTTGTTGCTTGCCGGGTGCCCGCCACCGGGCTGAGCCTCTTGACAGCGAGGCGGAGTCGGCGGGTGCTCATCGCTGAGTTGAGCCTATCGCCAGCGTGGCGTGGCGCCGACATGTGCCTCGCCACGTGTGGCGCCTACCTCGCCAAGTGGTAGGGGTGTTTGTGGCGTGTCCCCGGTCATGGTGTTGATTTCGCATGCAACAGCGCTGCACATGTGTTCTGCCCTAGTCGTGTTGCCGATCCCGGCACGACGCCACTTTTGTGCATGTGCTTGTCCTCGCCAGGTTGCTGGTCTCGGTGCGCCACGATCCTAGGCGGCATCGCCCCGATTGCTAGATGTTGCATGCCGCGTCACCGTTGGTTTTCCTCCTCAAGCCGCATAAGCACGTGTCTCTCCAAAGGTTCTTCTTTATGCTTAGTCTCCTAGGGTATTTTGTTGGGGTTGATGATAATTATTTCATTATCGTGTTGTTTGGCGCCGTGGTTAGGTGATGGTTGGTTTCTTCGAGCTTGACCGTGGCTGTGGTAAATCGCAAAAACGGAAAATGTGCGCTGAGTTTCGCGCTACCGATACGAAGGTACATGAAAGTTCTTAGATTGTTGTTGTTGGCCGGTGGTGTCTTATTTGGTTCTCGCATGTCCTGTTAAGAACATGTCGTTGATGGGCCTTTGCCAAGGATTGGCATGGTTTCTCGTTCATGTGAGTACAGAGGTGACCGGGTAGACCATAACAAACGGAAAAATGGAAGTGTCAATTAAATTGCGCCGCCCCGGATGTGAAGGTGCATGAGATTTCTTGGTTTGTTATTAGTTGTTGTTGTTTGCTGTATTGTTCTTATTTGGTTTTACGTGCCTTTGCGTAGATTGTTGTCCAAGGGCCTTTGCCAAGGATTGGCAAGGTTTCTTGGTCAAGTTTGTCGAGTCCCTTAAAGGTACTTATTAACAAAACCTTTGTTGTTCTGGTTATGTGATTATTGCCTTCCTTTACCCTTGCCGATAGTTTTTGCTTTGGTGCCCGTTAGCTTGCTATGCGTATAGGTCGCATTACGGCCCTCCGGATTTCTTGTGTCAAGACTGTGGTGCCTCCTTTGGTTTGTTGAGTGTTCAAAGTCCAGTCATCCTCGACACAAAGATAAGATGGTTTATAATCGCTGTTGCAAAGGTGCTAAGGTATATATCCTCCCTTTAAGTGTCCTCGCCTATCTCCGGAGCTCCTTCGATTCGATGGTACTTCTCGTATAAAAATTCATCCGGACTATACGTGAGTACAACCGTATGTTTGCTTTCACTTTGATGGGTGCTACCATTGAACGCTTGTTTGGTGGCAGCCGTGGACCTAAGATTTTCAAGATCGTGGTCAAGTGTCTCATCGTATTGGTTCGTTATGCCTAGCGGTGATGATACACCTAAGTTTGCTGAGTTGTATATACATGACCCAGCTAATGAGATTAGACATAGGATGAATGCCTTAAATCCGTATGATAAGCCTATTGGGGTCCGGATGAGAGTATTGTGGTTGGTCTTAGAGACATGCTTAATGAGTTTAACCCATTGGTACATACCTTTAGGGAGGCGGTAAGATGATAGAGGATCGTGGTGATGAACCCATTGAGGATATCTCGATTCATATTATTGGGCCTTCTTGAGGGCTTATAGTCCACAATTTAGTTTGCCTACAACCACCGGGCTTGCTACTTTAGTTGTCGGTGGTGGCTTCACGCTAGAGGCATCTTCCCGGATATTGTTGTTTGCGCTGCTCGATGGTTTGCAGCAGATATCTTCTCTGAACACCGCATTCATGCCTCCGCAGCATCTGCTGCTTTTCCCTTATGGAGAGACGGGTTCCGTGGATGTGCCTCACTTGATTGTTCCCGAAGAAGATGATGACGATGGACCCGAGATCCCAATCCGCACCCGAAGTCCGATCGTTGAGGCGCCATCTTCATACCCTTCGAGGTGGTGATGCTTCCACAAATAGCAGGAATAAGATGACCATGTAGGATTACTATCGCTTTATGTTCCATTACAAGGGTGATCAGCCCAATCCATATATATGTTATGGTCTCCTCTCCTCTCGCTGGTTGTCGGCGCACGCATGCGCATCGATGAATGTATACCGTGGTATATCATAAGAAATCAGGACATGCTTAGATCGAGCACATGCAAGGTATTACTGATGCGGTAGGTGATGGGTCTGTTGATGGTGATGCTTTGGGAAGAGGACCATTGTACCTTCCAAATACATCGGCGGTCGTCGCATTTCCATGAAAATTTCCATGATGGTTTTGCCGCTTGTCGGTGCACGGTGCACCCGACATATTTACCACTTTCACTTGCAATCCCAAGTGGCCCGAGATCACCAAAGGCATTGAGCCGGGTCGACGCCTTCCGATAGGGCGGATATTGTTGTTAGGGTCTATCACATGAAGCTCACCGAGTATTTGGACGAGATTAAGTCAGCCGGGCTTTTGGCCCCATTACGCTGGTATTGTGTAATCGTTGCTCGTGGTGGTCGTTGTTTTAATGGTGTTTTACTTCTTCCGCCGGCTAGACTATCTAATTGAGCTTTTTATGTTCTTTTTTCAGTGTTGTATACCGCTGAGTTCCGTGAAGGGACCGCCTCACGCGCATATACTTGTCTCAAGGAGAGGGGTAACGTGAGATTGGTGTTGAAAATATCAATTCATTAATATCTGCTGAAATACCGATGCATTGCTTGATCCTCTAGGATATGCTTTAGTTTCTTAGTTTATGATGCACGGTCCGTGGGTGAAATGAATGATAAATGCGCTCGCATGAAAAAGGTGTTTGTTCTAAATATTTCCCAAAAGATTTTAGAGATACCACCGCATTGATGGTAATGGGTTTGGTTTTATATCGATGTCGTGACGACGGTCGAAGGGTCTATAAAATGGTCATTACCTTGACAATAGGCATGTTGTTCCTTATAATATGGCGATGCTCAAGAAATTTCAGGGTCATATAAATGTAGAGTGGTGTAATAAGACACAAGTGATGAAATACCTTTAAGTATGTCACCAAAGGTGCTGATTACTCTAAGGTCATGTTAGAAAGGCTAAAAAATGACTAAATTTGGTTGTCGACAAGAGATGAGGTTCGGAGTATCCGATATGTCGGTATATATGTGAGTATGATGCATTGTGGCTTATATTTGGCTTTGAGATACACTTTAAAATGCCGCGGTTCAAAGGCTGACTGCTCACATGCCCCGACATGAATGCTGTTCACTATCATGCCGGTGCCGAATTTCAATAAATTTTTTGATTCTCGACTTATTGCAAAAGATTATGCTTACCAATGGTTTGTTGCGAATGAGATGTTCAAGATGCCCGATCGATAACTTATTGTGATTTTCCAACCGCTGGACCTGGACGCTAAAAGTAGGTCATGGCATCCAAGGGGTAGGGGTGAAAAGATTGGATGCGATATAATGTACATCCTTTGAGTGGTGAGTTGTACTACTTGGCGCATGCTTTTGATGATTGTTAAGGGGCTAGATCTTTCAAGATCTCCAACATATGATGGTCGCCTTTATCACACCTTTAAAGAGGCTTCGCCAAGGTGGTTTGTTAGAGACGATAACGAGTGGTACATAGCATTTGATGAAGCGGTTGTCCGGGGTTTGGGCATCGACTTAGAGAGTTGTTTGTGACTATGCTCATGCATTGTTCTATCGTGGATGAGATGGGTTTATTTGAACGTTATCGCTAGCATGTATGATGATATCCAAGATAGGTTGCGGCGTGTCTCGGTAATCCAAACTATGTTGTTCCTCCCGAAAGATTAAGAAATATGCTTTGGACGAAGTTGGCCGACGCTTTCTTGAAACATGGTTCTGATATAAGAAGTTTTAACTTGCCGCCTCGCCTCTCGCAAAGGTGAGCAAATTGATGATAATCGCTTTATTCGTGAGGAACTGCCTTATGATGCATGTGCTCGCCTAAACAGTCCTTGGTTATGTTTGCCGCTTAAATGAGGACCAGTTGGTTGCTTATAAGACAATTGTAGAGTGTGCAAAGGGGAAACCAGGCTTTTTTTGTCTCGGGCACGGTGGTACTGGGAAGACTTACCTATGGAGTGCAATATGTGCTTTCCTTAGGGCTAGAGGAAGATAGTGCCATCGTTACGCCATCGGGCATTGCGTCACTGTTGTTGCTCGTGAAAGTGCGTTATATCGACTAGAGGGGGGTGAATAGGCGATTTTTATGAATTCTTCACCGAGGAATTTGCCGTGAGGAAATTCCTTAGCTAAGAACTACTTGCAGCGAATAAGTACTCGAAGTAAGCATAACAGAATACTCGATAGTTATCATGATGAAATGAAAACAATCACAGAGTACGTAAAGCGTAATCACAGGATAACACAAGATGAAGACAAACAGATCAAGAAATTGAACTGAGGAAATTGAGAAAGTCTTCACCAAAGTCTTCAAACACGATATGAACAAACACTCAACACAAGAATGAGGAAATGAAAGGGTTGAGGAATTAGAACCTCATTAGGTTGGTGAAGACAATGATTTGTAGACCAGTTCCAACTCTTGTCTCAGCTTGTACGCCTGTTGAGCGGCTGAGTATTTAAACTCGAGGACACACAGCCCCGACACCCACCACCGAAAGCACGCAGCTCAGACACCAAGTCCTCACTGATTCTCCTTGAACTAAGGTCACATGCACTCGGCCCAATCACTGTAGTAAGTCTTCAGCGGCTTCCAAACCTTCATGCACTTGGTCACTCGCGATCCACAATTCCTCTTGATGCTTCTAGACCATGACGCCTAACCGTCTGGAAGAAGCACAGTCTTTAAAGGTAATAAGCGCCGGATCCACGCAGGATCAATTTCTTCAAGATGCTCAATCACTTTGGGTTTGTAGGGTTTGGTTTTGGGTTTTTTCTCACTCGATGATTTTCTCTCAAAGTCCTCAGAGGATGGGTTGTTCTCAAATGACAAGTGTCAATATCTCTCGAGCAGCCAACCAGCTAGTGGTTGTAGGGGCGGCTATTTATAGCCCGGGAGCAGCCCGACATGATAAGACATAAATGCCCTTGAATGATATGACCGTTAGGTGGATAAGATATTTTGGGACAGCTAGCGCCAAGAACACGGAACGGTCGGAAATTTGATTCTCAAATTCCTCGTGGCTATCATGTTCTCATCGTAGGCAATCCAAGATCAAGCGATTCCTAACTCATCACAGAATAAATTCTCAACACTGTAAGAATTTCGCTCTCACATCAAGAAATTGACTGAATCGTATGAGATTTCCAAAGGCTTCACTCAAGGGATTGGTAGGTGCAGGATTTTGAGTTGAGCATCACATGGAAATTTTTCCTTAGTATTTCCTCGACCCCTTTAACAAAGACGGTGTTTCCTATGACTCAAGAAAGAGAAAATGAAACTACGAAAACAAAAGTCTTCATGCTTCATGTTCCTCAAATGAATACCAAGTCTTCAAGGTCACACCAATTTCTTCACTTTCAAAGTCTTCGTAAAGTCTTCGTAATATCAAAGTCTTCGATGAAGAACTTCATTTTAGGGGTCGACTTTCTCTCAAATATCAAACTCCTCATAGACTTATAGACATGTGTACACTCACAAACGCATTAGTTACTTAGCCTATAAGTCTTCAATACACCAAAATCACTAAGGGCACTAGATGCACTTACAATCTCCCCTTTTGGTGATTGATGACAATATAGGTTAAGTTTTCAACGGGATAAACATATGAATTGTAAATACGATAATGAGGAATTTGATTGCAAGATATAGAAGAACTCCCCAAGATGTGCATAGTGAGGAATTTGCTTTTGAGGCAATGCACATTTGAAGAATTGAATCATGGAGATCTCCCCAATATCTTGTAATTCATACACGATTTGTCATATAATATGAAGAATTTGAAATGCATGATGAAATATGGTGCTTGATGTTATTCAAAGTATGCAAAATAACGATCAAGAGTATCGAGCCCAAATCAATTTGCTATGAAGATTTTCAAGGAGCTCACGAGAATCGAGCATGGTGCAAGAGCATAATGCATCAAAAGTATCAAAGCACCATCGGGTTTAAGTTTACAACTCGATCCAATAAAAGGTTTCAAGAACGAGAGTTGTAACTTAACAAGAATAAATTATTGTATATAGGCAAAAACTAGACCCGCTTGAAGACTAACTCAAATTCTCCCCTTGTCATCAAATGACCAAAAGGATCGAATCGAGGACTAACGCCCTGAAGAATTTCAAGTTGAAGACGGAGCGCCAAAGATTGTTGGGGTTGTTTGTTGAAGTAGGACCAGCCGCGGTGTCTTCCAAGTCTTCATTTTCATCGCTGTCGCGGATGAAGAATAGGAGCTGGCCACCAAGGAAGGAACTTTGACCTTCTTGAATTTCTTCGAGGAGGTGCATCACCAAATTCTTCCTTGAGTCCCATTGACGCCGCTTCTTCTTCACTCTAGACATGTGAAAGAATAGCTCAAAAGCGCTTGAAGGTTTCATGGAGGTAGTAGTGGTTTTTCTTCACCGCATTGTGTGTTGAGGTCATGTTGTGAAGAAAAGTACCAAACCGACGCTGACCCATTTATGATTACGATCAACCTTCCGATGAAGACCGAGGAGTAACTCACGATCACCATCACCCCGTGCAAAGAGCTTGAGGACTTTGCTTGACCGAGGTATTTGCGGTCGAGTCATGTGTGGCGTAGTCATCATTGGTGGAGTAGGATGTCGCTTGCGTAAACTGTCCATCCAATGGATGAATGCCTTCATCGATCACAGCAGAGCTTCTTGCCCTTGTCATCATCTCGAGGTAAATGTCCGCTTGAGGACTTCAATCGAGGCAAGTAGCTGCAGTGGGTTCAAAGTATCAGCCTTTGTAATTGAGTGAAGACCTCGACCGATGAGTCTCATAATCCAAGGCGATAAGGCTTCAAATTTCAAATGGTGACATAGCTATGTTTGCCGTGAGTCCTCATGAAGAAATCATGGAAGTTGACGGAACGCCATGGATGATATTGAAAGCATATTCTTCATGATGCCAACGACTTCTTCATCGCTCGAGTCGTGGCCTTTGATAGGACTCATTGTCTTCGCTGTAATCCGATAGACAGTCCGAGGCACATATAATTCCTTGATGAGGAATTTGGTTCTTGGGGCCTGCCTTTGGCTTCAAAGGCTTCATCAAGACTTGCATATAGTGATCTGAAAGTTCTGTTCGTCAGAGATACGACGGCGCCATCAAGTGGAGGATCGAGTGGTAGGGCACGGGCAATTCAGTTGTCGGTGCCTTGTAGTGAGTATTTTCACCATCCAATCTAAGACCCATGAGTTCACGCCTTCGCCTCCGTGATGTGCAGCGTTGCATAAAATCAAGAACTAGTTCTTCATTCCACCACAAATATCAGCAGAAATTTAGAAGTCCCGCCGTCAGAAGAACACCGAGGACTGGCTCAAAGCCCGGCAGCGATTCCATGTCCACATGAGGAATATGAGCATGATCAAGATTTTATCCTTGTTGAAGAGCACCGAGGAATAGAAGTTGGCTTG
>JAHIAM010004104.1:0-63043 GCA_021605205.1 Aegilops longissima | reverse complement strand
TCATATGGAGATGTTTAGTGAGGTAGAATGGAAAAATTGAGTGCAACTACACAAGAATTAGTCTCAGAATCGCTGCTCGTAATCGCTTTATGCAGTTGTTAAATGAAACATGGATATCTGACTCATACGGAGTCTGCTTTGGCTCCACAAGTAGTCAAAACATTTGTGACGCACCAGATGCTTCAAAGGATTCTTTCATAGGAACTTTTGGAGAACTTTTCTTAAGGAGTTCGTTGAGAAACTTGTATAGAAACTTTATTAATGAGCACTCGACAAACGATTTCGAGAACATACACAAAGTCCCAGCTATGGACCTAGTGCATCATCATAACCGAGGTCTCTTGCATTTACATACAAGTAATTGGATCTCATATGGAGATTTTAGTGAAGTAGAATGGAAAATCGAAAGCAACTACACAAGAACTAGTCTATAATCGCTGCTCGAATCAGCTTTATGCAGGTTAATCAAACATGGATATCTGACTCATATGGAGTCCGCTTTGGCTCCACAAGTATTCAAAACGCTTGTGACGACCAGATGCTTCAAAGGATTCTTTCATAGGAACTTTTGGAGAACTTTTCTAAGGAGTTCGCTCAGAAACTTGAATAGAAACTTTCTTAATGAGCACTCGACAAACGATTTTAACATACACAAAGTACCAGCTATGGACCTAGTGCATCATCATAACCGAGGTCTCTTGCATTTCCTAGAAGTAATTGGATCTCATATGGAGATGTTTAGTGAAGTAGAATGGAAAAATCGATTGCAACTACACAAGAACTACTCAGAATCGCTGCTCGAATCAGGCCATGTGCTAGTTAATCAAACGCTTGTGACGCACTCAGATGCTTCAAAGGATTCTTTCATAGGAACTTTCCTTAAGGAGTTCGTTGAGAAACTTGTATAGAAAAATTTTAATGAGCACTGACAAACGCATTCCGAGAACATACACAAAGTCTCAGCTATGGACCTAGTGCATCATCATAACCGATGTCTCTTGCATTTCCCTAGAAGTAATTGGATCTCATATGGAGATGTTTAGTGAAGTAGAATGGAAAAATCGATTGCAACTACACAAGAACTACTCTATAACTGCTGCTTGGAATCGGGCCACAGTGTTAATCAAACATGGATATCTCGACTCATACGGAGTCCGCTTTGGCTCCACAAGTAGTCAAAACATTTGTGACGCACCAGATGCTTCAAAGGATTCTTCATAGGAACTTTCTTAAGGAGTTCGCTCAGAAACTTGTATAGAAAAAATTTAATGAGCACTCGACAAACGATTTCGAGAACATACACAAAGTCCCAGATATGGACCTAGTGCATCATCATAACCGAGGTCTCTTGCATTTCCTACAAGTAATTGGATCTCATATGGAGATGTTTAGTGAAGTAGAATGGAAAAATCGAGTGCAACTACATAAGAATTAGTCTCAGAATCGCTGCTCGAATCAGTTTTATGTAAGGTTAAATGAAACATGGATATCTGACTATACGGAGTCTGCTTTTGGCTCCACAAGTAGTCAAAACATTTGTGACGACTCAGATGCTTCAAAGGATTCTTTCATAGGGAACTTTGGAGAACTTTTCTTAAGGAGTTCGCTCAGAAACTTCTATAGAAACATTCTTAATGAGCACTCGACAAACGATTTCGAGAACATACACAAAGTCCCAGCTATGGACCTAGTGCATAATCATAACCGAGGTCTTTGCATTTCCTCAAGTAATTGGATCTCATATGGAGATGTTTAGTGAAGTAGAATGGAAAATCAAGTGCAACTACACAAGAACTAGTCTCAGAATCGCTGCTCGAATCAGTTTTATGCAAAGGTTAATCAAACATGGATATCGGAGTCATACGGAGTCCGTTTTGGCTGCCCAAGTAGTCAAAACGTTTGTGACGACCAGATGCTTCCAAGGATTCTTTCATAGGGAACGTTTGGAGAACTTTTCATAAGGAGTTCGTTCAGAACCGAGGTCTCTTGCATTTCCCTACAAGAAATTGGATCTCATATGGAGATGTTTAGTGAAGTAGAACGGAAAAAATTGAGTGCAACTACACAATGACTAGTCTATAACCGCTGCTCGAATCAGCAGTGCAAAGGTTAATCAAACATGGATATCTCGACTCATACGGAGTCCATTTTGATGCACAAGTACTCAAAACATTTGTGACGACCAGATGCTTCAAATGATTCTTTCATAGGGAACTTTGGAGAACTTTTCTTAAGGAGTTCGCTCAGAAACTTGTATAGAAACTTTCTTAATGAGCACTCGACAAACGCTGCTTTCGAGAACATACACAAAGTCCCAGCTATGGACCTAGTGCATCATTATAACCGAGGTCTCTTGCATTTCCCTACAATTAATTGGATCTCATATGGAGATGTTTAGTTAAGTAGAATGGAAAAATTGAGTGCAACTACACAAGAATTAGTCTATAATCGCTGCTCGAATCAGCTTTTATGAAAGTGTTAATCAAACATAGATATCCGACTCATACGGAGTCCGCTTTGGCTCCACAAGTAGTCAAAATGTTTGTGAAGACCAGATTCTTCAAAGTATTCTATCATAGGGAACTTTTGGAGAACTTTCTTTAAGGAGTTCGTTCAGAAACTTCTATGGAAGCTTTCTTAATGAGCACTCGACAAACACATTTCGAGAACATACACAAAGTCTCAGCTATGGACCTAGTGCATCATCATAACCGAGGTCTCTTTGCATTTCCTACAAATAATTGGATCTCATATGGATATGTTTTGTGAAGTAGAATGGAAAAATCAAGTGCAACTACACAAGAACTAGTCTCAGAATCGCTGCTCGAATCAGTTTTATGCAATGTTAATCAAACATGGATATCTCGACCATATGAGGTCCGCTTTGGCTCCATAAGTAGTCAAAACATTTGTGATGACCAGATGCTTCAAAGGATTCTTTCATAGGAACTGTTGGAGAACTTTTCTAAGGACTTCATTCGAAACTTGTATAGAAACTTTCTTAATGAGCACTTGACAAACGCTGCTGAGAACATACACAAAGTCCCAGCTATGGACTTAGTGCATCATCATAACCGAGGTCTCTTGCATTTCCTAAAAGTAATTGGATCTCATATGGAGATGTTTAGTGAAGTAGAATGGAAAAATCGAGTGCAACTACACAAGAACTAGTCTCAGAATCGCTGCTCGACTCAGCTTTTGTGGTTAGCATAAACATGAATATCTGACCATACGGAGTCCGCTTAGGCTCCACAAGTTGTCAAAATGTTTGTGACGACCGGATGCTTCAAAGGATTCTTCATAGGGAACTTTTGGAGAACTTTTCTAAGGAGTTCGTTAAGAAACTTGTATAGAAACTTTCTTAATGAGCACTGACAAACGATTTCGAGAACATACACAAAGTCCCAGCTATGGACCTAGTGCATCATCATAACCGAGGTCTCTTGAATTTCCTACAAATAATTGGATCTCATATGGAGATGTTTAGTTAAGTAGAATGGAAAAATTGAGTGCAACTACACAAGAATTAGTCTATAATTGTCGCTCGTAATCAGCTTTATGTAGTGTTAATCAAACATGGATATCTGACTCATACGGAGTCCGTTTTGGCTCCACAAGTAGTCAAAGCATTTGTGACGACCATATGCTACAAAGGATTCTTTCATAGGGAAATTTTGAAGAACTTTTCTTAAGGAGTTCGTTTAGAAACTTTTATAGAAACTTTCTTAATGAGCACTCGACAAACGCGTTTCGAGAACATACACAAAGTCCCAGCTATGGACTTAGTGCATAATCTTAACCGTGGTCTCTTGTATTTCCCTACAGGTAACTGGATCTCATATGGAGATGTTTAGTGATGTAGAATGGAAAAAATCGAGTGTAACTACGCAAGAACTAGTCTCAGAATCGCTGCTCGAATCAGCTTTTATGAGTGTTAATCAAACATGGATATCTGACTCATACGGAGTCCGTTTTGGCTCCACAAGTAGTCAAAACAGTTGTGACGACCAGATGCTTCAAAGGATTCTTTCATAGGGAAATTCTGGAGATCTTTACTTCAGGAGTTCGTTCAGAAACTTGTATAGAAACTTTCTTAATGAGCACTCGACAAACGCATTTCGAGAAAATACACAAAGTCCCAGCTATGGACGTAGTGCATCATCATAACCGAGGTCTCTTGCAATTACATACAAGTAATTGGATCTCATATGGAGATTTTAAGTGAAGTAGAATGAAAAATCGAAAGCAACTACACAAGAACTAGTCTATAATCGCTGCTCGAATCAGCTTTGCGAAGTGTTAATCAAACATGGATATCTCGACTCATATGGAGTCCGCTTTGGCTCCACAAGTTGTCAAAACGTTTGTGACGACCAGATGCTTCAAAGGATTCTTTCATAGGGAACTTTTGGAGAACTTTTCTTAAGGAGTTCGTTCGTAAACTTGTATAGAATCTTTCTTAATGAGCACTCGACAAACGCATTTCGAGAACATACACAAAGTCCCAGCTATGGACCTAGTGCATAATCATAACCCAGGTCTCTTGCATTTCCCTACAATTAATTGGATCTCATATGGAGATGTTTAGTTAAGTAGAATGGAAAAAATTGAGTGCAACTACACACGAATTAGTCTATAATCGCTGCTCGAATCGGCTTTATGAGTGTTAATCAAACATGGATATCTCGACTCATACGGAGTCCGCTTTGGCTCCACAAGTAGTCAAAATGTTTGTGAAGACCAGATTCTTCAAAGTATTCTATCATAGGAACTTTGGAGAACTTTCTTTAAGGAGTTCGCTCGTAAACTTGTATGGAAGCTTTCTTAATGAGCACTCGACAAACACATTTCGAGAACATACACAAAGTCTCAGCTATGGACCTAGTGCATCATCATAACCGAGGTCTCTTTGCATTTCCCTACAAATAATTGGATCTCATATGGATATGTTTTGTGAAGTAGAATGGAAAAAATCAAGTGCGACTACACAAGAACTAGTCTCAGAATCGCTGCTCGAATCAGCTTTATGCGTGAATGTTAATCAAACATGGATATCTGACTCATACAGGGTCCGTTTTGGCTCCATAAGTAGTCAAAACATTTGTGACGACCAGATGCTTCAAAGGATTCTTTCATAGGGAACTTTTGGAGAACTTTTCTTAAGGACTTCATTCAGAAACTTGTATAGAAACTTTCTTAATGAGCACTCGACAAACGCGTTTCGAGAACATACACAAAGTCCCAGCTATGGACTTAGTGCATCATCATAACCGAGGTCTCTTGCATTTCCCTAAAAGTAATTGGATCTCATGTGGAGATGTTTAGTGAAGTAGAATGGAAAAAATCGAGTGCAACTACACAAGAACTAGTCTGTAACTGTCTTTCGGACTCAGTTTTGTGCAGTGTTAGCATAAACATGAATATCTGACTCATACGGAGTCCGTTTAGGCTCCACAAGTTGTCAAAATGTTTGTGACGACCGGATGCTTCAAAGGATTCTTTCATAGGGAACTTTTGGAGAACATTTCTTAAGGAGTTCGTTAAGAAACTTGTATAGAAACTTTCTTAATGAGCACTCGACAAACGCATTTCGAGAACATACACAAAGTCCCAGCTATGGACCTAGTGCATCATCATAACCGAGGTCTCTTGAATTTCCCTACAATTAATTGGATCTCATATGGAGATGTTTAGTTAAGTAGAATGGAAAAAATTGAGTGCAACTACACACGAATTAGTCTATAATTGTCGCTCGAATCAGCTTTATGAGTGTTAATCAAACATGGATATCTGACTCATACGGAGTCCGTTTTGGCTCCACAAGTAGTCAAAGCATTTGTGACGACCATATGCTACAAAGGATTCTTTCATAGGGAAATTTTGAAGAACTTTTCTTAAGGAGTTCGTTCAGAAACTTTTATAGAAACTTTCTTAATGAGCACTCGACAAACGCTTTGAGAACATACACAAAGTCCCAGCTATGGACTTAGTGCATAATCTTAACCGTGGTCTCTTGTATTTCCACAAGTAATTGGATCTCATATGGAGATGTTTAGTGATGTAGAATGGAAAAATCGAGTGTAACTACACAAGAACTAGTCTCAGAATCGCTGCTCGAATCAGCTTTATGAGTGTTAATCAAACATGGATATCCGACTCATACGGAGTCCGCTTTTGGCTCCACAAGTAGTCAAAACGCTTGTGACGACCAGATGCTTCAAAGGATTCTTTCATAGGGAAATTCTGGAGATCTTTACTTCAGGAGTTCGTTCAGAAACTTGTATAGAAACTTTCTTAATGAGCACTCGACAAACGCATTTCGAGAAAATACACAAAGTCCCAGCTATGGACCTAGTGCATCATCATAACCGAGGTCTCTTGCATTTACATACAAGTAATTGGATCTCATATGGAGATTTTAAGTGAAGTAGAATGAAAAAGTCGAGTGCAACTACACAAGAACTAGTCTATAATCTGCTGCTCAGAATCAGTTTTGCATAGTGTTAATCAAACATGGATATCCGACTCATATGGAGTCCGCTTTGGCTCCACAAGTTGTCAAAACGCTTGTGACGACCAGATGCTTCAAAGGATTCTTTCATAGGAACTTTTGGAGAACTTTTCTAAGGAGTTCGCTCGAAACTTGTATAGAAACTTTCTTAATGAGCACTCGACAAACGATTTCGAGAACATACACAAAGTCCCAGCTATGGACCTAGTGCATCATCATAACCCAGGTCTCTTGCATTTCCTACAATTAATTGGATCTCATATGGAGATGTTTAGTTAAGTAGAATGGAAAAATTGAGTGCAACTACACAAGAACTAGTCTCAGAATCGCTGCTCGAATCAGCTTTATGAGTGTTAATCAAACATAGATATCTGACTCATACGGACTCCGTTTTGGCTCCACAAGTAGTCAAAATGTTTGTGAAGACCAGATTCTTCAAAGTATTCTATCATAGGGAACTTTTGGAGAACTTTCTTTAAGGAGTTCGTTCAGAAACTTGTATGGAAGCTTTCTTAATGAGCACTCGACAAACACATTTCGAGAACATACACAAAGTCTCAGCTATGGACCTAGTGCATCATCATAACCGAGGTCTCTTTGCATTTCCCTACAAATAATTGGATCTCATATGGATATGTTTTGTGAAGTAGAATGGAAAAAATCAAGTGCAACTACACAAGAACTAATCAGAATCGCTGCTCGAATCAGTTTTATGCAATGTTAATCAAACATGGATATCCGACTCATATAGGTCCGCTTTTGGCTCCATAAGTAGTCAAAACATTTGTGACGCACCAGATGCTTCAAAGGATTCTTTCATAGGGAACTTTGGAGAACTTTTCTTAAGGACTTCATTCAGAAACTTGTATAGAAACTTTCTTAATGAGCACTCGACAAACGCTTTGAGAACATACACAAAGTCCCAGCTATGGACTTAGTGCATCATCATAACCGAGGTCTCTTGCATTTCCTAAAAGTAATTGGATCTCATATGGAGATGTTTAGTGAAGTAGAATGGAAAAATCGAGTGCAACTACACAAGAACTAGTCTCAGAATCGCTTTTCGAATCAGCCAAAGGTTAGCATAAACATGAATATCTCGACTCATACGGAGTCCGCTTAGGGCTCCACAAGTTGTCAAAATGTTTGTGACGACCGGATGCTTCAAAGGATTCTTTCATAGGAACTTTGGAGAACATTTCTTCAGGAGTTCGTTAAGAAACTTGTATAGAAACTTTCTTAATGAGCACTCGACAAACGATTTCGAGAACATACACAAAGTCCCAGCTATGGACCTAGTGCATCATCATAACCGAGGTCTCTTGAATTTCCTACAATTAATTGGATCTCATATGGAGATGTTTAGTTAAGTAGAATGGAAAAATTGAGTGCAACTACACAAGAATTAGTCTATAATTGTCGCTCGAATCAGCTTTTATGAAGTGTTAATCAAACATGGATATCTCGACTATACGGAGTCCGCTTTGGCACCACAAGTAGTCAAAGCATTTGTGACGACCATATGCTTCAAAGGATTCTTTCATAGGAAATTTTGAAGAACTTTTCTAAGGAGTTTGTTCAGAAACTTTATAGAAACTTTCTTAATGAGCACTCGACAAACGCTTTCTGAGAACATACACAAAGTCCCAGCTATGGACTTAGTGCATAATCTTAACGGTGGTCTCTTGTATTTCCTACAAGTAATTGGATCTCATATGGAGATGTTTAGTGATGTAGAATGGAAAAATCGAGTGTAACTACACAAGAACTAGTCTCAGAATCGCTGCTCGAATCAGTTTTATGTAGTGTTAATCAAACATGGATATCTGACTCATACGGAGTCCGCTTTGGCTCCACAAGTAGTCAAAACGTTTGTGACGACCAGATGCTTCAAAGGATTCTTTCATAGGGAAATTTCAAGATCTTTTCTATCAGAGTTCGCTCAAAACTTGTATAGAAACTTTCTTAATGAGCACTCGACAAACGATTTCGAGAAAATACACAAAGTCCCAGCTATGGACCTAGTGCATCATCATAACCGAGGTCTCTTGCATTTACATACAAGTAATTGGATCTCATATGGAGATTTTAAGTGAAGTAGAATGAAAAGTCGAGTGCAACTACACAAGAACTAGTCTATAATCGCTGCTCGAATCGCTTTATGAAGTGTTAATCAAACATGGATATCTCGACTATATGGAGTCCGCTTTGGCTCCACAAGTAGTCAAAACGCTTGTGACGACCAGATGCTTCAAAGGATTATTTCATAGGGAACTTTTGGAGAACTTTTCTTAAGGAGTTCGCTCGTAAACTTGTATAGAAACTTTCTTAATGAGCACTCGACAAACGATTTCCATAACATACACAAAGTCCCAGCTATGGACCTAGTGCATCATCATAACCGATGTCTCTTGCATTTACCTACAAGTAATTGGATCTCATATGAAGATGTTTATTGAAGTAGAATGGAAAAAATCGAGTGCAACTACACAAGAACTAGTCTCAGAATCGCTGCTCGAATCGCTTTGTGTAGTGTTATTTGAAACATGGATATCTGTCTCATACGGAGTCCGTTTTGGCTCCACAAGTAGTCAAAATGTTTGTGACGACCAGATGCTTCAAAGGATTCTTTCATAGGGAAGTTTTGAGAACTTTCTTAAGAAGTTCGCTCGAAACTTGTATAAAAAATTTCTTAATGAGCACTAAACAAACGCATTTCGAGAACATACACAAAGTCCCAGCTATGGACCAAGTGCATCATCATGACAGAGGTCTCTTGCATTTCCCTACAAGTAATTGGATCTCATATGGAAATGTTTAGTGAAGTAGTATGTATAAAATCGAGTGCAACTACACAAGAATTAGTCTCAGAATCGCTGGTCGAATCAGTTTTATGAGTGTTAAATGAAACATGGATATCTGACTCATACGGAGTCTGTTTTGGCTCCGCAAGTAGTCAAAACATTTGTGACGACCAGATGCTTCAAAGGATTCTTTCATAGGTAACTTTTGTAGAACTTTTCTTAAGGAGTTCGTTCAGAAACTTGTATAGAAACATTCTTAATGAGCACTCGACAAACGCATTTCGAGAACATACACAAAGTCCCAGCTATGGACCTAGTGCATAATCATAACCGAGGTCTCTTGCATTTCCCTAAAAATAACTGGATCTCATATGGAGATGTTAAGTGAAGTAGAATGGAAAAAATCAAGTGCAACTACACAAGAACTAGTCTATAATCGCTGCTCGAATCAGCTTTATGCAAAGGTTAATCAAACATGGATATCTGAGTCATACGGAGTCCGTTTTGGCTGCACAAGTAGTCAAAACGTTTGTGACAACCAGATGCTTCCAAGGATTCTTTCATAGGGATCGTTTGGAGAACTTTTCTTAAGGAGTTCGTTCAGAAACTTGTATAGAAACTTTCTTAATAAGCACTTGACAAACGCATTTCGAGAATATATACAAAGTCCCAGCTATGGACCTAGTGCATAATCATAACCGAGGTCTCTTGCATTTCCCTACAAGTAAATGGATCTCATATGGACATGTTTAGTGAAGTAGAATGGAAAAAATCGAGTGCAACTACACAAGAACTACTCTAGAACTCTCTGCTCGAATCGCCATATGCAGGTTAATCAAACATGGATATCTCGACTCATACGGAGTCCGCTTTTGCTCCACAAGTAGTCAAACCATTTGTGACGCACCAGATGCTTCAAAGGATTCTTTCATAGGAACTTTTGGAGAACTATTCTTAAAGAGTTCGTTTAGAAACTTGTATAGAAACTTTCTTAATGAGCACTCGACAAACGCATTTTGAGAACATACACAAAGTCCCAGCTATGGACCTAGTGCATAATCATAACCGAGGTCTCTTGCATTTCCCTACAAGCAACTGGATCTCATATGGAGATGTTTAGTGAAGTAGAATGGAAAAATCGAGTGCAACTACACAAGAACTAGTCTCAGAATTGTCGCTCGAATCAGCTTTTGCAAAGTTGTTAATCGAACATGGATATCTGACTCATACGGAGTCCGTTTTGGCTCCACAAGTAGTCAAAATGTTTTGTGACGACCAGATGCTTCAAAGGATTCTTTCATAGGGAACTTTTGGAGAACTTTTCTTCAGGAGTTCGCTCGTAAACTTGTATAGAAACTTTCTTAATTAGCAATCGACAAACGCTTTCTGAGAACATACACAAAGTCCCAGCTATGGACTTAGTGCATCATCATGACCGAGGTCTCCTGCATTTCCCTACAAGTATTTGGATCTCATATGGAGATGTTTAGTGAAGTAGAATGGAAAAAATTGAGTGCAACTACACAAGAACTAGTCTCAGAATCGCTGCTCGAATCAATTTTATGCAGTGGTTAATCAAACATGGACATCTCGACTCATACGGAGGCCGCTTTTGGCTCCACAAGTAGTCAAAACGCTTGTGACGACCAGATGCTTCAAAGGATTCTTTCATAGGGAAATTTTGAGAACTATTTTTAAGGAGTTCGCTCGTAAACTTGTATAGAAACTTTCTTAATGAGCACTCGACAAACGATTTCGAGAACATACACAAAGTCCCAGCTATGGACCTAGTGCATCATCATAACCGAGGTCTCTTGCATTTCCTACAAGTAATTGGATCTCATATGGAGATGTTTAGTGAAGTAGAATGGAAAAAATCGAGTGCAACTACACAAGAACTAGTCTCAGAATCGCTGCTCGAATCGCTTTTGCAAAGGTTATTTGAAACATGGATATCTGACTTATACGGAGTATGTTTTGGCTCCACAAGTAGTCAAAACGTTTGTGACGACCAGATGCTTCAAAGGATTCTCTCATAGGGAACTTTTGGAGAACTTTAATTAAGGAGTTCGCTCAGAAACTTTTATGGAAACTTTCTTAATGAGCACTGAACGCATACATACAAATCCCCAGCTATGGACCTAGTGCATCATCATAACCGAGGTCTCTTGCATTTACCTACAAGTAATTAGATCTCATATGGATATGTTTAGTGAAGTAGATGGAAAAATCGAGTGCAACTACACAAGAACTAGTCTCAGAATCGCTGCTCGAATCAGTTTTGTGCAGTGTTAAGTGAAACATGGATATCTGACTCATACGGAGTCCGTTGGCTGCACAAGTAGTCAAAATGTTTGTGACGACCAGATGCTTCAAAGTATTCTTTCATAGGTAACTTTTGGAGAAATTTTCTTAAGGAGTCCGCTCAGAAACTTATATAGAAACTTTCTTAATAAGCACTCGACAAACGCATTTCGAGAACATACACAAAGTCCCAGCTATGGACCTAGTGCATCATCATAACCGAGGTCTCTTGCATTTCCTACAAGTAATTGGATCTCATATGGAGATGTTTAGTGATGTAGAATGGAAAAAATCAAGTGCAACTACACAAGAACTACTCTAGAACTCTCGTTCGGAATCAGTTTTGCGCAATGTTAACTGAATCATGGATATCTGACTCATACGGAGTCCGTTGGCCCACAAGTAGTCAAACATTTGTGACAACCAGATGCTTCAAAGGATTCTTTCATAGGAAGTTTTGGAGAACTTTATTAAGGAGTTCGCTCAGAAACTTCTATAGAAACTTTCTTAATGAGCACTTGTCAAACGCATTTTGAGAACATACACAAAGTCCCAGCTATGGACCTAGTGCATAATCATAACCGAGGTCTCTTGCATTTCCCTACAAGAAACTGGATCTCATATGGAGATTGTCGTGTCAAACCGCGGATCTCGGTAGGGGGTCCCGAATCGTAAGGCTTAGGCGGATGGTAACAGGAGACGAGGGACACGATGTTTACCTGTGTTCGGGCCCTCTTGATGGAGGTAAAACCTCACGCCCTGCTTGATTGATATTGATATTGTGGATGTTTACAAGAGTGGATCTACCACGAGATCAAGGAGGCTAAACCCTAGAAGCTAGCCTATGGTATGATTGTAAGGGTTGTTGTGATTGTTGTCCCACGGATTAAAGCCATCCGGTTTATATAGACACCGGAGAGGGCTAGGGTTACATAGAGTCGGTTACAATGGTAGGAGATCTACATATCCAGACGCCAAGCTTGCCTTCCACGCCAAGGGAAGTCCCATCCCACACGGGGAAGTCTTCAATCTTGTATCTTCATAGTCTTGAGTCCGCCGATGATGATAGTCCGCCTATGATAGTCCGCCGATGATGGTAGTCCGCCATCCGACACCCCTAATCCGGACTCCTCAAGAGCTCCCAAACCAGGCTTCAATGATGATAAGTTCAGATGCGTAGTCTTCGGCGCTGCAAGGCGGGTTCTCCTTCAAGTTCCACGACTGCCGAATAGTGTCCGCTTCCTCATTAATGTTGTGCATCTCGCTTCCATGCCCAATAATGGCCTTCTTCCACGCTGCGGTGCGTAATGTGAAAAGTCAGGTGTCTTTATGTTTTACCCCTAGTTGTGCGTAATAACTGCCTATAAGGGAGGCAAGAATCCAGATCCAAATCACCATCTTCCTCTCGCAAATACTCATCGGAGCGCCGACCAAGAACCCATTCCATCATGGCTTGTCAACGCTGCCCTTCTTCTCGCCCCCCGCCCTTTGCCGAGAGATTGAGGAGATGCTCTGCTCGCACAACGAGCCGGGTGAAGCTCCAAATTGGGGGATATCTCCTCCGCCTTCATGCTTCCGGCTCGAAAGCGGCTTGCCACCTACAAAGGTGGGAAGCAAGCTTGAGGTTACCCCTAATCCCAACAAAGGGGAGGGTATGCTTCATTCCCCTATCCGATAAGCGGGCTTGGATTTCAGTACATCCATTCCTCCGCTGGGCTTCGGAGTTCTACGGACTCAGCTCCATCACCTCACGCCCGCCTCAATCCTGCATATTACGGGTTACGAGCTCTTGCGAGCTTTTCCTCAAGGCCGAGCCCCACTTCAAGCTGTGGAAGAGGTTGTTTTGCCTCGCACTCCGCCTCACGAGGGGTCAATATATCAAGTGGGCGCGCCAAATATGGCGATTGCCGACCGATATCTATCCGAACCCTAAGAAGGCGCTCAAGACTGGCCTTCGGAATGGTTTTATATAGAAGACGCCCGCTGCCGGACCCTATTCGGATCGGCCTCCCGAGTTCAGCAATGCTCCTCTCAAGAAACGCTTTAGTTGGCGCCCCGCGAGCCCCGATCGGAGGAAGACAAGAGCGCCCATTATCCGATGGGTCAATAAGGTTATCGCCCATGCCCGGCTGACCATGATTGAGTCATGGCAACATGCATTACGCTGGGGTGCAGCCACTACAATACAGTAGGCCACCCCATGTGGGATTTCAACGGGAGAACGATGCCACCCGCCATGGCCGCAAGAAGGGTCGGAATCGGCCAAGATCCGTGACGATCTTGTCCGCCTGTATAAGGGGAGAAGGAGGATTTCTTTGGACGAACCTGTTAAATGGGTTTTCCATGAACAATCCCCGACCTTGGGTAAGCTTAACACCAGCGTGTCCGACCTGCGCCTTTCAAACTTAAGTTTCTTACATTATATTTTTTTCGACGCAGAACCGCGCCGGACTGTGGAGGGAATGCTGAGTCCGCCTGCAGCCCGAGGATCCAGAGAGATCCCGGATCCGCCCTCCAAAGAGGATCCGGACATAAAGGTGGAGCTAATCGACGGGTGTTCCCCAGCTTAGCATGGATAACGCTTAGTCGCCATCACGGCAGACTATCCCGGACTATATCCGCTTCCTGTAATCGCGTCAAGCCTCGATACCGCTATTCCTTCCTTGCTTATTTCTCGACCACCGTGATATGATGGCGCCAGCCGGAGGCGCCTTTAGGGCGGGCAGCCGAGCTCATGGTGGCTGACCAACAAGGGCCGCCGACCAAGAGGCGGAAGAGGAGATGCGCGGATCAAACGTCGCCGCAAAGGTGTAGCTCACAATTTAGTATTTAGAGCAACGCTCCTAGGAAGCGCTTGAATGCTCATGACTTTTATAGGGAAAAAGCGCCCGCTGGACTGTGGGCGGAAGTTGTCAATCCAACCTCTACCCACCGGGCTCCCGCACCTGGTCGAGGGGGAGGCGAGCGCAAGGCGCGAGCCGCACGTCTCCGACGGAGGATGCCGAAAGACCGTCCGCCACCAAGTCTGAGGTGGAGAGTGCCTCAATCACAAAGCGCCACGGACAGTATTTCGTGACGCGGCTTCTCCCTCGAGGCGCTGAATGCCTTTAACACGGGGACGCGACCTTCGTGCCGCCAAGATAGTTTTACCAGAGCTACGGGCAGTATGTAAAAGACATACGGTAAGAGATTTTAATAGTTGTATATGCCAAGAGCTCCCCGAGACTTAAAGTAGTTATATTAACTGATTTAAGGATCATATGAAATGCAGGATCTTACCGAGAAGAATACCCAACTGTCTCAGAGCTGCAAGAGTGCAAGGCCCAACTTGAGGCCGCATTGTCCGGGCGCAGGAGGAAACACAAGGACCTCTCCCGGTAACGCATTATTTTAGAAGGATAAGTAGTGTTTAGCCTTTATGCAAGTCTAAAAACGACGTTACAGTGCTGCCGACAAGATCCGGACAGTAAGAACTTCGCGCCAACTAAAGGTCGGCGAGAGGGTGCTGCATAAGGTGCAGCATGAAAGGAACAAGCCCAGATGCCCATGCCCAGCTTGGAGAAGAGCTGAAAGGCGCTCGGGCCGAGCTGTCGGGCCCGCTAAGGAGAATCAGCTGCTTCGGCATGGCATATATAGTAGTGCTTGAGCGAACTCCTTTGAAAAGAAGAGTTCGGCGAGGAAGTCAATTTGATGTAATATGTCTGTAGAGGTATGCTCACAGTGTCGCCTCATGGAGGAGATGCCCGTGAATAACGGGTGATCAACTTCCCGAATTGTTGCAACCGATCGAACGAAGTTCGGCAGGCTATGAGCGCGCCATCCATGCGTTATGGCCAGCCTTCTCCATACCCGAGGGTCTTGGGAGCTTATGGAGAAGCTGCAGGAGTGCGCAGCGCCCATTTATGGAAGATTTCGCCGCCGCCAAGGTGCTGGGGAGGCCCGGGCCATGGTAAAGACGCTGCACAAGAAGGCGGATCCCAATCACATGGTCAAGTCGGACCTGTGGGCCCGGCGGGAAGGAGATCCTCGTGAGTTTAGTATACGCCAAGTGGAGTTGGCTGAAAATTTTCCCAACAGATGTAAATTAGACAACCTGTTAGACGGAATTGAGGAAGAATACAATCACCGATCCGACAATGTATTATAAAATGACATACAAAATGCCTTCTAGCCGGATTGTAGATCGCTTGTCTTTGCCGACCTTTTTGCTTCAACCTCGACCCTAGAGTCCGGAGTGTGTCCGAATACCTTCTCGGTTATGAAACAACCGGTATGCATGGAGACCAAAGCGAGGGGTCATCAGTGCTTTATCGCATAAGTGCCCAATTAGTTATGTTATATTACATGGTTAGTAAGAAACATCTTCCAGGAGAATAGTTCCGCTATGGGTTCCTTTCATTGGGTGGTATGCCCTAAAGTGCATGTCCGGATCATAAAAAAAGGTAAAACATCCGGGGCAGATAAATAAGTGGATAAAAATCATCTTTTAAGTCACCGAATCAATATTCCCTTAAGAACGCTTAGCTTTCGCTTCACCCACCGAGGTACACATCCGCTGACCCGCAAGAATAATCGCAGAGTTGCTCCCTTTACCTCCTAGCCGAACAATCGGGAACGAGGGGTAAGCACAGAGCCAGCAACCCAGCTTGGCCAAAACTTAAGTCATATCGATGCATATAATGGTGAATAAAAGGTACATGTGGAGGCTTGACATGTGCCGGGCATGAAGCCCAGATAATTAAGCTTCGCTAAAGAAGCCCCTGTGTATAATGAGTGCGGTAGCACATCAATTGTGCGCGAACGTTATGCGGGTAAAGCCTTTAAGGCTTGGATGAATAGGGTTGAGAAGAAAAGATAAACAAAAGGCAGCTGAAAATAAAAAAATTTGGACGGGGAAGGGACGAACTTTAGTCCGCGCTAGGCATAGAATCGCCGGAGGCGGCTGCGCTCCATGGGTTCGCTCGAGTCGGTTATCCGATGCATTTCAGAGATAAAGACGCCCCGCCGTCGACTTGATTGATGATGAAGGGCCTTCCCATTTGGGCTTGAGCTTGTCCTTTTTTCTGTCCGGCAGACGAGAACCAGTTCGCCAACGCTAAAGTCTTGGCCCGCATTTCGCTTTGGTATCTTCGAGCCGCTGTTGATAGAATGCGGAACGAGCCTTGGCGACGCCGCTTTTTCCTCCAATGTGTCCAAGCTGTCCCGCCAATCCAACTCGGCTTTTCTTCGCATATGCGCACTCGAGGTGAGTCATGAATGATGTCGCAGGCAAAACTGCTTCGCGCCAGATACCATAAAAAGTGGTGTGAATCCTGTGGTACGGCTTAGGCGTTGTCCGCAGCCCCGTGAGAGTACGGAGTCGAGCTCCTCTACCCAAAGGCGTGTCAGATTTTGTAAGGGACCGCACTAGTCCGGGTTTGATGCCGCCATTATTAGACCATTTGCTCGCTCCACTTGACCGCTGGTTTGAGGATTATAGATCGAAGCGTAATCGAGCTTGATGCCCATATTTTGCACCATGATTTAACCTCATCGGCGTGTGAAGTTCGTGCTGCTATCGGTGATGATGCTGGGGACACCATAACGGTGTACTACCCCGGATATAAAGTCTATCACTGGTCCGGACTCGCCGCTTTAACTGGCTTGGCCTCTATCCATTTGGTGAATTTATCCACCATGACCAATAGGTACCTTTGCTTGTGGGTTCCCTTAAGTGGTCCAACCATGTCAAGCCCCTGCATCGCGAACGCCGTAATTGGTATAGTTTTGAGGGCGGTGGGTGGTATATGGCTCGATTAGCAAAGAGCTGACAACCGACGATCTTTGACTAAGTCCCGAGATCCGCCGGGCCGCCGGCCAAGAAAATCCTGACGAATGCCTTTCCTACAAGGGCCCGAGCTGCGGCAGTGTCCGCCTAGTCCGCATGAATTTCAGCCAGAGTTTTCGCCTTACTCTTCGTGAGATACACCTTTGAAGGACTCCGTTGTGCTTTTCTTATAAAGCTCTCCTCATAGACCGTGTAGGCTTTAGATCGCCAACAATGCAGCGGGCCTCATTTTGGTCTTCGGAAGCTCCCGCCTAAGCAAGTAGGCGAGGAATGGTTCTGCCCACGGGCAATTACTGCCATTATGTCGTGGGTCAAGGTGTTATGTCATCGGCCGGATCGCCGTTGGTGCGGCTTGTTCCGGTTTGTCGGCCCGACTCTCTTCCCATAGTACGGATGGCTTGAAGAGCCATTCCAGAAGATGTTAGAGGACAGCGCCGCTTTTTTGCGCCAATACGCGCAAGACGCCGGCTGCTTGGTTATTATCCCTGCCACGGATGGAATTCAAGTCCTTCAACCGGCTGACATTTTAGGACAGCGCTATGATATGCTGCCATTTTCGGATCTTTGGCATCAAGTCTCCGCTTATTTGGGATATTGCGAGGTTTGAATTCCCAAGCACCTCTAGGCGTTGAATGCCCATGGAGATTGCCATCCAAGACCGTAAAAGGGCCTCAGATTCGCCGCGTTGTTGGAGTCTCGTACATTATCCAAGCACGATTGACTGTGGTCTCCGGTCGGGATGTCAATACGACGCCAGCCCCCAATCCGCCAACATTTTAGAGCCAGTCAAGTGCATAATCCAATTGAGTATGTGCCGATTCTTTAGGAGTTCGCCGTCCATTCAGCGACAAAATCAGCCAAAACTTGGGACTTTATAGCTCACGAGGTTTGTAAGATATATCAAATGGTAAGAGCTCAATGGCCCATTTTATGATCCTGCCCGCTATGTCATGCGTTGTTTATAATGTCGCTATGGTACTTCGAGGCCATCGTTATCGAACACTCTTGAAAGTAGTGTCGAGCTCCGGATGCCATGAACACCGTGATATGCTATCTTCTCGATAGTGCGGGTAACGGACTTGCGGGGGTTAACACAAGGATACGTAGTATACTGGTTTTTGAAGAGGCAATTTATGCCCTTCGCTTCTCGCTCGACGACGACGTAGTACCGCGCTATAACTTGATGCGTAGCTGCGATGTATAACAACATTGGTTCGCCCAGTGTTGGGCGCAGCCAGACCGGATTTGTTGCCAATATGGTTTTATTTCTTCGAGTCCGCGGTGGTAGCATCCGCCCACTGGTGTTCAAAGGCGCTCGAGGAGGCGATAGAGGGTAATGCTTTTCTCCTAGACGGGAGATAAAGCGGCTTAGAGCCGCCACGCATCCGTCAATTTTTGTATTTGCTTGAGGTCTTTGGGATATCTATCTGTGATGAGCTCGGATCTTGGCTGGGTTTGCTTCAATTCCTCTACCGGATAATGATGAAGCCCAAGAGCTTTCCACCGGTACGCCAAAACACATTTTCCGGATTCAGCTTGATGTCATATGCTCGAGGTCTGTCAAATGTGAGCCTCAAGTCGCCTACTAGAGTTTCGACGTAGTTTAGTTTTGACGACCACGCCGCTCACGATGCCTCTACTGTTTTGCCGATCCGGTAGCCGACATGTCCGAATCATGCGCCGATATGTTGCGCCGGCGCTTAAGTCCGAAGGGCATCGTGTTGAAGCGAATGGTCCATATGGAGTAATGAATGCCGCTATGCTTGATCCGCTTCGCCATCTTGATTTGATGATAGCCGAGTATGCGCCCAGAAGCACAATGAATCGTGTTCGCGGTGGCATCGATGATTTGGTCGATGCGGGAGGGGAAGGGATCCTTTGGGCAGGCCTTATTTAGGTCTTTGAAATCGGCACATAGGCGCCAGGATTTGTCCTTCTTTGGTACCATTACCAAGTTTGCTAGCCAATCCGGTGCTTGATGTCTATGATGAATCCGCTTCCAATAGCTTGGCTAGCTCTTCTCCCATTGCCTGTCTTTTGGGTTCGAAAATCGTCAAGAGCCTGTTTGATCGGCTTGAACTTTTAGGATGTTTAGGCTATGTTCGCCAATCATGGGATTCCGGCATATCCGAGGGGTGCCGTGCAAAATGTCCCACCTCCCCGGGAATTTCAGAGGCGGCGCCTACATCCGGGTTCAATTGTGCCCGATGGAAGCCGCCTTCGTGGGGTCCGCTGGTGGACCTCGAATTTGACTATTTCATCCGCTGGTTTAAAAGAGGTGGACTTGGATCTTTTATCAAGTATCACATCGTCCCTGTTCACCGTGGAGCGATCACAGGTGAGTTCCTCACCGCTAGGGCTTTGGATAGTGCCTCGAGGGCTAGTGCGGCTGTCTTATTTTCAGCGCTGGAGTGCTATGTTCGGATCACTAGCGAGAGTGATAATTCCGCTGGGACCGGCATTTTAAGCTTCATGTACCTATAATGGGGTATAACTTGAAAATTGTGAATGCCTCTCGTCCTAATAAAACATGATATCCGCTGCTGAATGGAGCCACTTGAATGTGACCTCCTCGACCTGTAATTGTCCGGCGAGCTTCTAACACTACGCCCAGCGTGATTTTTCCCTGCAGCATGCTTCCCTGCCGGGATTATTCCTCTAAAGGTTGTGCTGCTTCGCCAATGCGGTTCCAGCCTATTTCATTTTTTGAGGGTTTCATAGATGAGGTTTTGTCCGCTGCCGCCATCCATGAGTACCTTAGTAAGGCGAAGCCATCTACTATCGGGCTGAGGACCAATGCGGCCGGTGCCCGAAGTTCAGAATTTAGGTTCGCCACCGGCATTGAAGGTAATAGCCGTGTCGCCCATGGATTTATTGTTGCTACTTGGTAGACTTCGCAAGGTTATGGAGTTGTCGCTGCATGTTATTGGATGCGAAAGTCTCAAGAATGTTAACACCGATCGGTGTTGCTGGGCTGGGATTCCGGCTAGAAGCTCTTCGCCACTTTTGGCCACCGCCGAGTATCCAACATGCTCAAGGCTATGAGTTGGAGTGGCGCCTGTATATGAATTTTGCAGGTCCGCTTAGCCAGCCCTCCAAGACGGTTCTGCACTTTGGGGGTTTTGGTTTTTGGTATTCAGCCCAGTGCTTGATAATGATGCACCCTTTGGTTCCGGACTAGGGATGTATTCGGGACAGGATTATCCCAAAATTTACTTTCGGTTTTCCAGTGCTTCCATCGCACAAAGATTTTTGTACGATGGTCTCCAAGTCAGAAAGCGTAATGTCGCGCGACTTATGGCGCTTAGGATTCCCTTGTCCGCAATTATTGCGTAAGACCGAGATTATGCTTTTCTCTCGGCAGTCCTTTATCCCGCCCATAACCAGGAGGAATCGCCCAAGAGTGATGTATCGCTCATGGGGCTTGCCGAATTAGAGTTAGATCGCATATGTCCGGGCGGGTGGGTGGAACTAAGTCAGAACCCTACCCATCTCAAGGCTCGAGGGCCGAGAAGTTTCCAATTTTGAAGCTTGATTTCGGACGTTGTCCAACGAAGTCCGTCCGATGCCCGACTTTAAGTTCAGTGTTTGATCGAAGCCCGCCCCTCCGTGGGAATCCGCATGGGGTTTCGGGATCCGGACATGACTAGTTTTCAATACAGAGAAGGCCGCCGCATTGTTCCTCTACCACCGCAACGTGATGGGTGACCGGGAGAGTTAATTTCTCTCGATCGGTTTAAGCCCAATCTGATCGTAGTCCGAAGCGACTCCTGTGGCGGCGATGCGATCCAAGAGCTCATTTACGACGAGAGCTCTATTGATCCAGCCGCCGGGCGAATTCCGAGCTGACGGAAGATTGCTTTTGACGACTTGAGAGGTCGTTGTTGAAGCGATGGCCGGACAAAGGTCATAAGAAACCACCTAGCCGGATAGTTTGGCCGGCGGCCAAGGCCTTTTGATAAAATACCGCCCTTGAAGACGGAGGAGGCATCCTTCCTATCGGTGACGGCACGAGGAACTCTCAATGAAAGCACCAATGTCGGTGTCAAACCGCGGATCTCGGTAGGGGTCCCGAACTCAAGGCCTAGGCGGATGGTAACAGAGACGAGGGACACGACGCTTACCTGTGTTCGGCCCTCTGATGGAGGTAAAACCCACGTCCCGCTTGATTGATATTGATATTGTGGATGTTTACAAGAGTGGATCTACCACGAGATCAAGGAGGCTAAACCCTAGAAGCTAGCCTATGGTATGATTGTAAGGGTTGTTGTGATTATTGTCCTACGGACTAAAGCCATCCGTTTATATAGACACCGGAGAGGGCTAGGGTTACATAGAGTCGGTTACAATGGTAGGAGATCTACATATCCAGATCGCCAAGCTTGCCTTCCACGCCAAGGAAAGTCCCATCCTGACACGGGGAAGTCTTCAATCTTGTATCTTCATAGTCTTGGAGTCCGCCGATGATGATAGTCCGCCGATGATAGTCCGCCGATGATGGTAGTCCGCCATCCGGACACCCCTAATCCGGGACTCCTCGTAGATGTTTAGTGAAGTAGAATGGAAAAATTGAATGCAACTACACAAGAACTTGTCTCAGAATCGCTGCTCGAATCAGTTTTCCGCAGTTAATCAAACATGGATATCTCGAGTCATACAGAGTCTGTTTTGGTTGCACAAGTAGTCAAAACGTTTATGAAGACCAGATGCTTCCAAGGATTCTTTCACAGGGAACATTTGGAGAACTTTTCTTAAGGAGTTCGTTCAGAAACTTGTATAGAAACTTTCTTAATGAGCACTTGACAAACACATTTCGAGAACATACACAAAGTCCCAGCTATGGACCTAGTGCATAATCATAACCGAGGTCTCTTGCATTTCCCCAAAAGTAATTGGATCTCATATGGACATGTTTAGTGAAGTAGAATGGAAAAAATCGAGTGCAACTACACAAGAACTACTCTAGAACTCTCCTTCGGAATCAGTTTTGCGCAGTGTTAACTGAAACATGGATATCTGACTCATACGGAGTCCGTTTTCGCTCCACAAGTAGTCAAAACATTTGTGACGACCAAATGCTTCAAAGCATTCTTTCAAAGGGAACTTTTGGAGAACTTTTCTTAAGGAGTTCTTTCAGAAACTTGTATAGAAACTTTCTTAATGAGCACTCGACAAACGCATTTTGAGAACATACACAAAGTCCCAGCTGTGGACCTAGTGCATAATCATAACCGAGGTCTCTTGCATTTCCCTACAAGCAACTGGATCTCATATGGAGATGTTTAGTGAAGTAGAATGGAAAAAATCGTGTGCAACTACACAAGAACTAGTCTCAGAATCGCTGCTCGAATCAGTTTTGCACAATGTTAACTGAAACATGGATATCTGACTCATACGGAGTCCATTTTGGCTCCACAAGTAGTCAAAATGTTTGTGACGACCAGATGCTTCAAAGGATTATATCATAGGGAACTTTTGGAGAACTTTTCTTAAGGTGTTTGTTCAGAAACTTGTATAGAAACTTTCTTAATGAGCACTCGACAAACGCGTTTCGAGAACATACACAAAGTCCCAGCTATGGACCTAGTGCATCATCATGACCGAGGTCTCCTGCATTTCCCTACAAGTATTTGGATCTCATATGGAGATGTTTAGTGAAGTAGAATGGAAAAATCAAGTGCAACTACACAAGAACTAGTCTCAGAATCGCTGCTCGAATCAGTTTTATGCAGTGTTAATCAAACATGGATATCCGACTCATACGGAGTCCGCTTTGGCTACACAAGTAGTCAAACTTTGTGACGACCAGATGCTTCAAAGGATTCTTTCATAGGAACTTTTGGAGAACTTTTCTTAAGGAGTTCGCTCAGAAACTTGTATAGAAACTTTCTTAATGAGCACTCGACAAACGATTTCGAGAACATACACAAAGTCCCAGCTATGGACCTAGTGCATCTTCATAACCGAGGTCTCTTTTATTTCCTACAAGTAATTGGATCTCATATGGAGATGTTTAGTGAAGTAGAATGGAAAAATCGAGTGCAACTACACAAGAACTAGTCTCAGAATCGCTGCTCGAATCAGTTTTATGCAGGTTAACTTAAACAAGGATATCTACTCATACGGAGTACGTTTTGGCTCCACAAGTAGTCAAAACGTTTGTGATGACCAGATGCTTCAAAGGATTCTTTCATAGGGAACTTTTGGAGAACTTTAATTAAGGAGTTCGTTCAGAAACTTGTATAGAAACTTTCTTAATGAGCACTCGACAAACACATTTCCAGAACATACACAAAGTCCCAGCTATGGACCTAGTGCATCATCATAACCGAGGTCTCTTGCATTTACCTACAAGTAATTAGATCTCATATGGAGATGTTTAGTGAAGTAGAATGGAAAAAATCGAGTGCAACTACACAAGAACTAGTCTGTAACTGTTGTTCGGAATCAATTTTGTGTAGTGTTAACTGAAACATGGATATCTGACTCATACGGAGTCCGTTTTGGCTGCAAAAGTAGTCGAAATGTTGGTGACGACTAGATGCTTCAAAGGATTCTTTCATAGGGAACTTTTGGAGAAATTTTCTTAAGGAGTCCGTTCAGAACTTGTATAGAAACTTTCTTAATGAGCACTCGACAAACGCATTTCGAGAACATACACAAAGTCCCACCAATGGACCTAGTGCATCATCATAACCGAGGTCTCTTGCATTTCCCTACAAGTAATTGGATCTCATATGGAGAAGTTTAGTGAAGTAGAATGGAAAAATCGAGTGCAACTACACAAGAACTAGTCTCAGAATCGCTGCTCGAATCAATTTTATGCAGGTTAATCAAACATGGATATAGGACTCATACGGAGTCCGCTTTGGCTCCACAAGTAGTCAAAACATTTGTGATGACCAGATGCTTCAAGGAATCTTTCATAGGGTACTTTGGAGAACTTTTCTAAGGAGTTCTTCGTAAACTTGTATAGAAACTTTCTTAATGAGCACTCGACAAACGATTTCGAGAACATACACAAAGTCCTAGCTATGGACCTAGTGCATCATCATAACCGAGGTCTCTTGCATTTAATTACAAGTAATTGGATCTCATATGGATAAGTTTAGTGAAGTAGAATGGAAAAATTGAGTGCAACTACACAGAACTTGTTTGTAATCGCTTTCGAATCAGCTTTTATGCAAAGTTTAATCAAATATGGATATCTGACTCATACTCCGCTTTTGGCTCCACAAGTAGTCAAAACGCTTGTGACGCACGTAGATGCTTCAAAGGATTCTTTCATATGGAACTTTTGGACAACTTTTGTTAAGGAGTTCGCTCGTAAACTTGTATAGAAACTTTCTTAATGAGCAATGAACAAACGCATTTTGAGAACATACACAAAGTCCCAGCTATGGGCCTAGTGCATCATCATAACCGAGGTGTCTTGTATTTCCCTACAAGCAATTGGATCTCATATCGATATGTTTACAGAAGTAGAATGGAAAATATCGAGTGCAACTACACAAGAACTAGTCTGTAACTGTCGTCCGGAATCAGTTTTGCGCAGTGTTAACTGAACATGGATATCTAACTCATACGGAGTCTGTTTTGGCTCCACAAGTAGTCCAAACATTTGGGAGGACCAGATGCTTCAAAGGAATCTTTCATAGGGAACTTTTGGAGAACTTTTCTTAAGGAGTTGGTTCAGAACTTGTATAGAAACTTACAAAATGAGCACTCGACAAACACATTTCGAGAACATACATTAAGTCCCAGCTATGGACCTAGTGCATCATCATAACCGAGGTCTCTTGCATTTCCCTACAAGTAATTCGATCTCATATGGAGATGTTTAGTGAAGTAGAATGGAAAAAATCGAGTGCAACTACACAAGAACTAGTTTGTAACTGTATTCGGAATCAGTTTTGCGCAGTGTTAACTGAAACATGGATATCTGACTCATACGGAGTCCGTTTTGGCTCCACAAGTAGATAAAACATTTGTGACGACCAGATTCTTCAAAGTATTCTTTCATAGGGAACTTTTGGAGAACTTTTCTTAAGGAGTTCGCTCAGAAACTTTATAGAAACTTTCTTAATGAGCACTCGACAAACGATTTCGAGAACATACACAAAGTCCCAGCTATGGACCTAGTGCATCATCATAACCGAGGTCTCTTGCATTTCCTACAAGTAATTGGATATCATATGGAGATGTTTAGTGAAGTAGAATGGAAAAATCTAGTGCAACTACACAAGAACTAGTCTCAGAATCGCTGCTTGGAATCAGCTTTGCGGCGTGTTAATCAAACATGGATATCTGACTCATACCGAGTCAATTTTTGCTTCACAATTAGTCAAAACGTTTGTGACGACCTGATGCTTCAAAGGATTCTTTCATAGGGAACTTTTGGATAACTTTTCTTAAGGAGTTCGCTCAGAAACTTGTATAGAAACTTTCTTAATGAGCACTCGACAAACGATTTCGAGAACATACACAAAGTCCCAGCTATGGACCTAGTGCATCATCATAACCGAGGTCTCTTGCATTTCTCCAAGTAATTGGATCTCATATGAGATGTTTAGTGAAGTAGAATGGAAAAATCGAGTGCAACTACACAAGAACTAGTGTGTAATCGCTGTCCGAATCAGTTTTATGCAAAGGTTAATCAAACATGGATATCTCGACTCATAGAGAGTCTGCTTTTGGCTCCACAAGTAGTCAAAACATTTATGACTACCAGATGGTCCAAAGGATTCTTTCATAGGAACTTTTGGAGAACTTTCTTAAGGAGTTCGCTCGAAACTTGTATAGAAACTTTCTTAATGAGCACTCCAAACGCTTTTCGAGAACATACATAAAGTCCCAGCTTGGACCTAGTGCATCATCATAACCGAGGTCTCTTGCATTTCTACAAGTAATTGGATCTCATATGGAGATGTTTAGTGAAGTAGAATGGAAAAATCGAGTGCAACTACACAAGAACTAGTCTCAGAATCGCTGCTCGAATCAGCTTTTGCAAAGGTTAATCAAACATGGATATCTCGACTATACGGAGTCCGCTTTTGTCTCCACAAGTAGTCAAAACGCTTGTGACGCACCATATGCTTCAAAGGATTCTTTCATAGGAACTTTTGGAGAACTTTTCTTAAGGAGTCTGTTCGAAACTTGTATAGAAACTTTCTTAATGAGCACTCGACAAACGCATTTCGAGAACATACACAAATTCCGAGCTATGGACCTAGTGCATCATCATAACCGAGGTCTCTTGTATTTCCCTACAAGTAATTGGATCTCATATGGAGATGTTTAGTGAAGTAGAATGGAAAAATCGAGTGCAACTACACAAGAACTAGTCTCAGAATCGCTTCAAATCAATTTTATGCAAAGGTTAATCAAACATGGATATCTGACTCATACAAAGTCCGTTTTGGCTCCACAAGTAGTCAAAACGTTTGTGAAGACCAGATTCTTCAAATTATTCTTTCATAGGGAACTTTTGGAGAACTTTTCTTAAGGAGTTCGTTCATAAACTTGTATGGAAACTTTCTTAATGAGCACTCGACAAACACATTTCGAGAACATACACAAAGTCTCAGCTATGGACCTAGTGCATCATCATAACCGAGGTCTCTTGCATTTCTCTACAAGTAATTGGATCTCATATGGAGATGTTTTGTGAAGTAGAATGGAAAAATCGAGTGCAACTACACAAGAACTAGTCTCAGAATCGCTTCGAATCAATTTTATGCAGTGTTAATCAAACATGGATATCTGACTCATACATAGTCCGCTTTGGCTCCACAAGTAGTCAAAACATTTGTGAAGACAAGATTCTTCAAAGGATTCTTTCATAGGGAACTTTTGAGAACTTTTCTTAAGGAGCTCTATCGTAAACTTGTATAGAAACTTTCTTAATGAGCACTCGACAAACACATTTCGAGAACATACACAAAGTCCCAGCTATGGACCTAGTGCATCATCATAACCGAGGTTTCTTGCATTTCCTACAAGTAATTGGATCTCATATGGAGATGTTTAGTGAAGTAGAATTGAAAAAACGAAAGTGCAACTACACAAGAACTAGTCTCAGAATCGCTATTCGAATCAGCTTTTGCAAAGTGTTAATCAAACATGGATATATGACTCATACGGAGTCCGCTTTGGCTCCACAAGTAGTCAAAACGCTTGTGACGACCAGATGATTCAAAGGATTCTTTCATAGGAACTTTTGAGAACTTTTCTAAAGGAGTTCGCTCAGAAACTTTTATAGAAACTTTCTTAATGAGCACTCGACAAACGATTTCGAGAACATACACAAAGTCCCAGCTATGGACCTAGTGCATCATCATAACCGAGGTCTCTTGCATTTCCTACAAGTAATTGGATCTCATATGGAGATGTTTAGTGAAGTAGAATGGAAAAATCGAGTGCAACTACACAAGAACTAGTCTCAGAATCGCTGCTCGAATCAGTTTATGCAAAGTTAATCAAACATGGATATCTGACTCATACACGAGTCCATTTTGTCTCCACAAGTAGTCAAAACGCTTGTGACGCACCATATGCTTCAAAGGATTCTTTCATAGGGAACTTTTGGAGAACTTTTCTTAAGGAGTTCGCTCGAAACTTGTATAGAAACTTTCTTAATGAGCACTCGACAAACGATTTCGAGAACATACACAAAGTCCCAGCTATGGACCTAGTGCATCATCATAACCGAGGTCTCTTGCATTTCCTACAAGTAATTGGATCTCATATGGAGATGTTTAGTGAAGTAGAATGGAAAAATCGAGTGCAACTACACAAGAACTAGTCTCAGAATCGCTGCTCGAATCAGCTTTTATGCAGTTTAATCAAACATGGATATCTGACTCATACGGAGTCCGTTTTGTCTCCACAAGTATTCAAAACGTTTGTGACGACCAGATACTTCAAAGGATTCTTTCATAGGGAACTTTTGGAGAACTTTTCTTAAGGAGTCTGTTCAGAAACTTGTATAGAAACTTTCTTAATGAGCACTCGACAAACGCATTTCGAGAACATACACAAATTCCGAGCTATGGACCTAGTGCATCACCATAACCGAGGTCCCTTGTATTTCCCTACAAGTAATTGGAACTCATATGGAGATGTTTAGTGAAGTAGAATGGAAAAAATCGAGTGCAACTACACAAGAACTAGTCTGTAACTGTTGTTCGGAATCAATTTTGTGTAGTGTTAACTGAAACATGGATATCTGACTCATACGGAGTCCGTTTTGGCTGCAAAAGTAGTCGAAATGTTGGTGACGACTAGATGCTTCAAAGGATTCTTTCATAGGGAAGTTTTGGAGAAATTTTCTTAAGGAGTCCGTTCAGAACTTGTATAGAAACTTTCTTAATGAGCACTCGACAAACGCATTTCGAGAACGTACACAAAGTCCCACCAATGGACCTAGTGCATCATCATAACCGAGGTCTCTTGCATTTACCTACAAGTAATTGGATCTCATATGGAGAAGTTTAGTGAAGTAGAATGGAAAAAATCAAGTGCAACTACACAAGAACTAGTCTCAGAATTATCGCTCGAATCAGCTTTTATGCAGTGTTAATCAAACATGGATATCTCGACTCATACGGAGTCCGCTTTTGGCTCCACAAGTAGTCAAAACGCTTGTGACGACCAGATGCTTCAAAGGATTCTTTCATAGGGAACTTTTGAGAACTTTTCTTAAGGAGTTCATTCAGAAACTTGTATAGAAACTTTCTTAATGAGCACTTGACAAACGATTTCGAGAACATACACAAAGTCCCAGCTATGGACCTAGTGCATCATCATAACCGAGGTCTCTTGCATTTCCTACAAGTAATTGGATCTCATATGGAGATGTTTAGTGAAGTAGAATGGAAAAATCGAGTGTAACCACACAAGAACTAGTCTCAGAATCGCTGCTCGAATCAGTTTTGCAAAGTGTTAATCAAACATGGATATGTGACTCATACGGAGTCCGCTTTGGCTCCACAAGTAGTCAAAACGCTTGTGACGACCAGATGCTTCAAAGGATTCTTTCATTGGGAACTTTGGAGAACTTTTCTTAAGGAGTTCGTTCAGAAACTTGTATAGAAACTTTCTTAATGAGCATTCCACAAACGTGTTTCGAGAACATACACAAAGTCCTAGCTAAGGACCTAGTGCATCATCATGACCGAGGTCTCCTGCATTTGCCTACAAGTAATTGGATCTCATATGGAGATCTTCAGTGAAGTATAATTGAAAAAATTGAGTGCAACTACACAAGAACTAGTCTCAGAATCGCTGCTCGAATCAGCTTTTATGCAATGTTAATCAAACATGGATATCTGACTCATACGGAGTCCATTTTGGCTCCACAAATAGTCAATGCATTGGTGATGACCAGATGCTTCAAAGGATTCTTTCATAGGGAACTTTTGGAGAACTTTTCTCAAGGAGTTCGTTCAGAAACTTGTATAGAAACTTTCTTAATGAGCACTCGAGAAACGCATTTCGAGAACATACACAAAGTCCCAGCTATGGACCTAGTGCATCATCATAACCGATGTCTCTTGCATTTCCTACAAGTAATTGGATCTCATATGGAGATGTTTAGTGAAGTAGAATGGAAAAATCGAGTGCAACTACACAAGAACTAGTCTCAGAATCGCTGCTCGAATCAATTTTGCGCAGGTTAATCAAACATGGATATCGGACTCATACGGAGTCCGCTTTGGCTCCACAAGTAGTCAAATCATTTGTGATGACCAGATGCTTCAAGGGAATCTTTCATAGGGAACTTTTGGAGAACTTTTCTTAAGGAGTTCGCTCAGAAACTTGTATAGAAACTTTCTTAATGAGCACTCGACAAACGATTTCGAGAACATACACAAAGTCCTAGCTATGGACCTAGTGCATCATCATAACCGAGGTCTCTTGCATTTAATTACAAGTAATTGGATCTCATATGGAGATGTTTAGTGAAGTAGAATGGAAAAATCGAGTGCAACTACACAAGAACTAGTTTGTAATCGCTTCGAATCAGCTTTTATGCAAAGGTTAATCAAACATGGATATCCGACTATACGGAGTCCGCTTTGGCTCCACAAGTAGTCAAAACGCTTTGTGACGACCAGATGCTTCAAAGGATTCTTTCATATGGAACTTTTGGAGAACTTTTCTTAAGGAGTTCGCTCGAAACTTGTATAGAAACTTTCTTAATGAGCAATCAACAAACGATTTTGAGAACATACACAAAGTCCCAGCTATGGACCTAGTGCATCATCATAACCGAGGTCTCTTGTATTTCCTACAAGTAATTGGATCTCATATGGAGATGTTTAGTGAAGTAGAATGGAAAAATCGAGTGCAACTACACAAGAACTAGTCTCAGAATCGCTGTCGAATCAGCTTTATGCAAAGGTTAATCGAACATGGATATCTAACTCATACGGAGTCTGCTTTTGGCTCCACAAGTAGTCCAAACATTTGGGATGACCAGATGCTTCAAAGGAATCTTTCATAGGGAACTTTGGAGAACTTTTCTTAAGGAGTTCGCTCAGAACTTGTATAGAAACTTTCAAAATGAGCACTCGACAAACACATTTCGAGAATACACACAAAGTCCCAGCTATGGACCTAGTGCATCATCATAACCGAGGTCTCTTGCATTTCCTACAAGTAATTGGATCTCATATGGAGATGTTTAGTGAAGTAGAATGGAAAAATCGAGTGCAACTACACAAGAACTAGTTTGTAATCGTAATCGAATCAGCTTTTGCAAAGGTTAATCAAACATGGATATCTCGACTCATACGGAGTCCGCTTTGGCTCCACAAGTAGTCAAACGCTTGTGACGACCAGATTCTTCAAAGTATTCTTTCATAGGAACTTTTGGAGAACTTTTCTTAAGGAGTTCGCTCAGAAACTTTATAGAAACTTTCTTAATGAGCACCGACAAACGATTTCGAGAACATACACAAAGTCCCAGCTATGGACCTAGTGCATCATCATAACCGAGGTCTCTTGCATTTCCTACAAGTAATTGGATCTCATATGGAGATGTTTAGTGAAGTAGAATGGAAAAATCTAGTGCAACTACACAAGAACTAGTCTCAGAATCGCTGCTCGAATCAGTTTTATGCGGTGTTAATCAAACATGGATATCTGACTCATACGAAGTCAATTTTTGCTTCACAAGTAGTCAAAACGCTTGTGACGCACCTGATGCTTCAAAGGATTCTTTCATAGGGAACTTTGGAGAACTTTTCTTAAGGAGTTCGCCGAAACTTGTATAGAAACTTTCTTAATGAGCACTCGACAAACGATTTCGAGAACATACACAAAGTCCCAGCTATGGACCTAGTGCATCATCATAACCGAGGTCTCTTGCATTTCCTCCAAGTAATTGGATCTCATATGGAGATGTTTAGTGAAGTAGAATGGAAAAATCGAGTGCAACTACACAAGAACTAGTGTGTAATCGTCGTCCGAATCAGCTTTATGCAGGTTAATCAAACATGGATATCTCGACTCATAGAGAGTCTGCTTTGGCTCCACAAGTAGTCAAAACATTTGTGACGCACCATATGGACCAAAGGAATCTTTCATAGGGAACTTTTGGAGAACTTTTCTTAAGGAGTTCGCTCAGAACTTGTATAGAAACTTTCAAAATGAGCACTCGACAAACACATTTCGAGAATACACACTAAGTCCCAGCTGTGGACCTAGTGCATCATCATAACCGAGGTCTCTTGCATTTCCTACAAGTAATTGGATCTCATATGGAGATGTTTAGTGAAGTAGAATGGAAAAATCGAGTGCAACTACACAAGAACTAGTTTGTAATCAGAATCGAATCAGCTTTATGCAAAGGTTAATCAAACATGGATATCTCGACTCATACGGAGTCCGCTTTGGCTCCACAAGTAGTCAAACGCTTGTGACGACCAGATTCTTCAAAGTATTCTTTCATAGGGAACTTTGGAGAACTTTTCTTAAGGAGTTCGCTCGTAAACTTTTATAGAAACTTTCTTAATGAGCACCGACAAACGATTTCGAGAACATACACAAAGTCCCAGCTATGGACCTAGTGCATCATCATAACCGACGTCTCTTGCATTTCCCTACAAGTAATTGGATCTCATATGGAGATGTTTAGTGAAGTAGAATGGAAAAAATCTAGTGCAACTACACAAGAACTAGTCTCAGAATCGCTGCTTAGAATCAGCTTTTATGCGGTGTTAACTGAAACTTGGATATCTGACTCATACCGAGTCAATTTTTGCTTCACAATTAGTCAAAACGTTTGTGACGACCTGATGCTTCAAAGGATTCTTTCATAGGGAACTTTTGGATAACTTTTCTTAAGGAGTTCGCCAAACTTGTATAGAAACTTTCTTAATGAGCACTCGACAAACGATTTCGAGAACATACACAAAGTCCCAGCTATGGACCTAGTGCATCATCATAACCGAGGTCTCTTGCATTTCCTCCAAGTAATTGGATCTCATATGTAGATGTTTAGTGAAGTAGAATGGAAAAATCGAGTGCAACTACACAAGAACTAGTGTGTAACTCGCTGTCCGAATCAGTTTTATGCAAAGGTTAATCAAACATGGATATCTGACTCATAGAGAGTCTGCTTTGGCTCCACAAGTAGTCAAAACATTTGTGACGCACCATATGGACCAAAGGAATCTTTCATAGGAACTTTGGAGAACTTTTCTTAAGGAGTTCGCTCAAAACTTGTATAGAAACTTTCTTAATGAGCACTCCAAACGCTTTCGAGAACATACATAAAGTCCCAGCTTTGGACCTAGTGCATCATCATAACCGAGCTCCCTTGCATTTCTCTACAAGTAATTGGATCTCATATGGAGATATTTATTGAAGTAGAATGGAAAAAATCGAGTGCAACTACATAAGAACTAGTCTCAGAATCGCTGCTCGAATCGGGCCATATGCAAAGGTTAATCAAACATTGATATCTGACTCATACGGAGTCCGTTTTGGCTCCACTAGTAGTCAAAACGTTTGTGACGACCATATACTTCAAAGGATTCTTTCATAGGTAAATTTTGGAGAACTTTACTTAAGGAGTTCGCTCGAAACTTGTTAGAAACTTTCTTAATGAGCACTCGACAAACGATTTCGAGAACATACACAAAGTCCCAGCTATGGACCTAGTGCATCATCATAACCGACGTCTCTTGCATTTAAGTACAAGTAATTGGATCTCATATGGATATGTTTAGTGAAGTAGAATGGAAAAATCGAGTGCAACTACACAAGAACTAGTTTGTAATCGCTTTCGAATCAGCTTTATGCAGTGTTAATCAAATATGGATATCCGAGTCATACGGAGTCCGCTTTGGCTCCACAAGTAGTCAAAACGCTTGTGACGAAAAATATGCTTCAAAGGATTCTTTCATAGGGAACTTTTGAGAACTGTTCTTAAGGAGTTCATTCAGAAACTTGTATAGAAACTTTCTTAATGAGCACTCGACAAACGCATTTCGAGAACATACAACAAGTCCCAGCTATGGACCTAGTGCATCATCATAACCGAGGTCTCATGTATTTCCCTACAAGTAATTAGAACTCATATGGAGATATTTAGTGAAGTAGAATGGAAAAAATCGAGTGCAACTACACAAGAACTAATCACATCGCTTTCGAATCAGTTTTATGCAAAGGTTAATCAAACATGGATATCTGACTCATACAGAGTGTGTTTTGGCTCCACAAGTAGTCAAAACGTTTGTGAAGACTAGATTATTCAAAGTATTCTTTCATAGGGAACTTTTGGAGAACTTTTCTTAAGGAGTTCGTTCAGAAACTTGTATGGAAACTTTCTTAATGAGCACTCGACAAACACATTTCGAGAACATACACAAAGTCTCAGCTATGGACCTAGTGCATCATCATAACCGAGGTCTCTTGCATTTACCTAGAAGTAATTGGATCTCATATGGAGATATTTAGTGAAGTAGAATGGAAAAAATCAAGTGCAACTACACAAGAACTAGTCTGTAACTGTCGTTCGGAATCAGTTTTGCAAAGTGTTAACTGAAACATGTATATCTGACTCATACGGAGTCCATTTTGACTCCGCAAGTATTCAAAACATTTGTGACGACCAGATGTTTCAAAGGATTCTTTCATAGGGAACTTTTGGATAACTTTTCTTAAGGAGTTCGTTCAGAAACTTGTATAGAAACTTTCTTAATGAGCACTCGACAAACGCATTTCGAGAACATACACAAAGTCCCAGCTATGGACCTAGTGCATCATCATAACCGAGGTCTCTTGCATTTCTACAAGTAATTGGATCTCATATGGAGATGTTTATTGAAGTAGAATGGTAAAAATCGATTGTAACTACACAAGAACTAGTCTCAGAATCGCTGCTCGAATCAGTTTTATGCAAAGGTTAATCAAACATGGATATCGGACTCATACGGAGTCCGCTTTGTCTCCACAAGTAGGCAAAACGTTTGTGACGCACCAGATGCTTCAAAGGATTCTTTCATAGGAACTTTTGGAGAACTTTTCTCAAGGAGTCCGCTCGAAACTTGTATAGAAACTTTCTTAATGAGCACTCGACAAACGATTTTGAGAACATACACAAAGTCCCAGCTATGGACCTAGTGCATCATCATAACCGAGGTCTCTTGAATTTCCCTACAAGTAATTGGAACTCATATGGAGATGTTTAGTGAAGTAGAATGGAAAAAATCGAGTGCAACTACACAAGAACTTGTCTCAGAATCGCTTTCGAATCAATTTTATGCAGGTTAATCAAACATGGATATCTGACTCATACAGAGTCCGTTTTGGCTCCACAAGTAGTCAAAACGTTTGTGAAGACCAGATTCTTCAAAGTATTCTTTCATAGGGAAATTTTGGTGAACTTTTCTTAAGGAGTTCGTTCAGAAACTTGAATAGAAACTTTCTTAATGAGCACTCGACAAACACATTTCGAGAACATACACAAAGTCTCAACTATGGACCTAGTGCATCATCATAACCGAGGTCTCTTGCATTTCCCTAGAAGTAATTGGATCTCATATGGAGATATTTAGTGAAGTAGAATGGAAAAAATCGAGTGCAACAACACAAGAACTAGTCTCAGAATCGCTGCTCGAATCAGCTTTTGCAAAGTGTTAATCAAACATGGATATCTGACTCATACGGAGTCCGTTTTGGCTCCACAAGTATTCAAAACGTTTGTGACGACCTGATGCTTTGTAACATCCCAAATTTCCTATTTGGAATGTTTTACAATTATAGCTAAGCATCAATGCATTCTGTTTGAATTTGAGTGCCATTTGAAGTTTCAGAGTTTTGAGTTTTCAAATTTGAATTCAAACTATGGCAAGTGGAAATCATTTCAAAAACTATGCCTGATAAATACTTGAGCAAAAGTATGAGAGGAGTAAACATGACACTCCAAAAATATCAGAGGAAAATAATGCCAAAAGTTTTTGAATTCAAACTTGAGTTTTATTTGAATTTGAAAAATGAATTTTTATAAAGTTTGGATTTTGCCTTTGAAAATGTTCAAATGATAGGAATATTCCCCATCATTTTGGTATATATATGTCCTATATAAAATATTTATATTTTATAAGTTATCTCTGTTTTTGTTTTTATTAAAAAGTAAATTAAAAAAGGAACCTCTCAAGCGCCAAATGCCAAAGCATCGCCCACTGCCCACCAGCGCCCAGAGGGCTGCCTCAATGAAGCTAGCGAGCCAACCGCCACTCCTCACGCCTGAATCCCTTCGCCACGTCGCCTGCCACTGCTTTCACCCTCCCTCTCTCTCAGCGCGACCCCACCCCGTGCCAACCTCGCCCACGCCGCGCCATGGCTGACATCGCGGATCCCGACGGATCCGGGATTCGATCCCCTCCCGATTGCCTCCCTCGCCAAGGTGAGACCCCCCGCCTATAAAAGCCCCCTCCCCGCACCCCATTCCCCCCCTTGCCCCCTCGCCGGAACCCCTCCTCCCCTCACACGCGCTCGCCGGAGCCGAGCTCACCTCCGCCGCCATTCGCCTCCATTGCCGCCTAGACCTCCCCGAGCCTCGCCGACCCACCAGCACTCACCCCCGAGCTCGTCAAGACTCACGAGCCTCCGCCGACCTCCCGACGACCGGAGAGGCTAACGACTTCGCCACCGCCGCCGCCACCGCCGAGCTCTAGTAAGCCACCGAGTTAACCTCCCCGTCCGATCTCGCAGAGACGGTTAGGATTAGAACTCTCAAGGGGTACGTTTTTTATTTAAAAACTGTCGCCCCGGTTTAGTCCGCTTTAATTTTAAGTTAGGTTTTATTTTTAGAACGGCCCGATTCAGTTTAACCCTAGGGCCCGCTTAGTTATATTACGCCAAAGGCGTAGGTTAGCCCATTTAGCCTTTTTTTCTTTATTTTCGTTTTTCTGTTTTAATGTAATAGTTCCAGATTTGAAAAATACATATCTTTTATTCTGTTTAATATTTTGAGTGATTCTTGTTTTGTTGGTTTGCAAATTTACTATAGTTTCTGTAGAAAACATATTTAGCTATGTTAAAATTATTTATAATTGCTTTAATTTAGTTTTAGTCAGAATAGTAAATCTGTCATAAAGTGAGTTAGGAAAATTATTTTTATATGATTCTTTTGTCCCAACTTTATTTTGACATTACCTAATCATAGGAATTAATTTGGGTATTTTAGGATTAATAAAAATAGTTTTAAACAGAATCTTGTTATTCTTAATTAATTAACTAGCTACTGTTTTCCTATTATTTTAATTAGTAAATAAATTTATTTTTCACATGTGATTAATTATTCTAGGATAGTTTCTGTCACTTTAAGGGATGAACTTTTATTTATAATAAATAAAAGTTTTATTTTATTTTTCTTAATAGAAATTGAATTAGGCCTAATAGGAGTTTCATAATAGATTTTAAGTTAATTCTTTTTGCTCCTAATTGCTTAATGCATCCTTTTCTCGTTAAGTTAACAAAACTCATGCTTAGGTTATGTTGAGAAATTTTTGTTATATAAAACTATTTTAGTTGTTGCTTGAAGTAGGAAAAACTTGAGTTGGTTTTTCTTTGAGTTTTCCTTTAGTTTTGATTTGTTTGTTTGGTGTGTTATGTTACTATGCTATTGTATTATGTGATCCTATGCTATATGCTTATTGTGATTATTGTTTGTCTCTTAGAGTTTCCTGAGTGCTAAGCTTGCTACTACGAAGTCTTTAGCTTACGAGGATCATCAAGAAGGCAAGTCTTGATCATGTTATTTTCAATACCTATGATTTTTGTGCATTAGAAGTTATACCACCCCACCATGCATGCAGTAGTTGAAATTTTGAAGTTATGTTCTTGAGTAGTATCATGTGGTAGGATGAACCAATCCCTTGTGACCATGACCCCGGACGAAGTAGTTTATTTTGCTATGCTCGAGACGGGTTTGGTTGAGGAAATTCATAAGAAATATGTGAGAGTCAATGATGATGACAACCCCATGAACTACAATGATCAAGATGGACTTCAAATTCACTCACTGGGTGGAGGATTTGTTGACGGCACCCCTCGAGAACCCAAAGGGTTGGCCGATGCATGGAGAAGTGCCATGACATCTTGCGGAAAGCTTCACCCAGCCACGAAGAGACGGATGGATGCCCCTCGACCGAAGCTTACTCGTGCAGCCGCAAGCCATTATGGGCTCGCTGGGTCAACCCTAGTTGTGACGCTTGGTCGGACGGTACTACGAGATGTAGAAGAACGGTAGGATTGATGGGTACCGCAAGAGCTGTAAGAACTCTTTGAAGACCCTGTTTATCTGGCCCCGCCTTCAAACACCATGAAGTGCAAAGACTTAAAAGGAGGGAATGATTCTTGTGGGTAAAGTGCGCAAACCTCTCGCAGAGAGTTAAAGATCTAATCGATTAGCCGTGTCCCCGCCACGACAATTTGAGCCTCCGAACTTGGAAGTATTCGGAAATCTCAACACTAAAACTAATGAATTAATTTGAGGGTCGTGACTTAATAATTTGGGAATGAGACTTTGGTTGGCGGAACCATCTCAATAACTACCAACAATTTGTAGTAGTTTGCAAGCAGTGTCCACCAGATTAGGAGAAAATTGGCTTTTCGTGAAATGATGAAACTTAGAGCCCCACAGCCAAAATGCATATAGTGTTAGTAACTTTATTATTGTTATTCTTTCATGACTTGCCAGCTTATTCAAAAGTCGATTTACATGGCTGCAACGCCTTATGTTGCAAGAGGTTTATTCCACCAGAGTGAGGCTACGCCCACGCTTGGCGATTGCCCTTGGAGTCGATGGACTCGCTATTTCGCTCACGCTCCGCAGCATTAGTAGTTTATTTCTCATGAGTTGGCCTTGAGCCAAATTTATTCTCTTGTAATAAAGACTCTATATGAGAATCGTAATAAATTCAGTGTGGTTGAACTTTGATTATTTCATCGATGTACCGTGAGTACCAAAGATGATCTTGGGATGGTATGCATACGTAGATTTGACCGATTTTGGGTCAGGTCGCTACATGCTTCAAAGGATTATTTCATAGGGAACTTTTGAGAACTGTTCTTAAGGAGTTCGCTCAAAACTTGTATAGAAACTTTCTTAATGAGCACTCGACAAACGATTTCGAGAACATACACAAAGTACCAGCTATGGACCTAGTGCATCATCATAACCGAGGTCTCTTGCATTTCCTACAAGTAATTGGATCTCATATGGAGATGTTAGTATAATGGTAAAATCGAGTGCAACTACACAAGAACTAGTCTCAGAATCGCTGCTCGAATCAGTTTTATGCAGGTTAATCAAACATGGATATCGGACTCATATGGAGTCCGCTTTGCCTCCACAAGTAGGCAAAACGCTTGTGACGCACCAGATGCTTCAAAGGATTCTTTCATAGGGAACTTTGGAGAACTTTTCTCAAGGAGTCCGCTCGAAACTTGTATAGAAACTTTCTTAATGAGCACTCGACAAACACATTTCGAGAACATACCCAAAGTCTCAGCTATAGACCTAGTGCATCATCATAACGGAGGTATCTTGCATTTCTCTAGAAGTAATTGGATCTGATATGGAGATATTTTGTGAAGTAGAATGGAAAAAATCGAGTGCAACTACACAAGAATTAGTCTCAGAATCGCTTCGAATCAATTTTATGCAAAGGTTAATCAAACATGGATATCTGACTCATACATAGTCCGTTTTGGCTCCACAGGTAGTCAAAACGTTTGCGAAGACAAGATTCTTCAAAGTATTCTTTCATAGGGAACTTTTGGAGAACTTTTCTTAAGGAGCTCTATCAGAAACTTATATGGAAACTTTCTTAATGAGCACTCGACAAACACATTTCGAGAACATACACAAAGTCTCAGCTATGGAGCTAGTGCATCATCATAACCGAGGTCTCTTGCATTGCCCTAGAAGTAATTGGATCTCATATGGAGATATTTAGTGAAGTAGAATGGAAAAATGAGTGCAACTACACAAGAACTAGTCTGTAACTGTCGTTCGGAATCAGTTTTACAAAGTGTTAACTGAAACATGGATATCTGACTCATACGGAGTCCGTTTTGGCTCCACAAGTAGTCAAAACGTTTGTGTCGACCAGATGATTCAAAGGATTCTTTCATAGGGAACTTTTTGAGAACTTTTCTTAAGGAGTTCGTTCAGAAACTTGTATAGAATCTTTCTTAATGAGCACTCGACAAACGCATTTCGAGAACATACACAAAGTCCCAGCTACGGACCTAGTGCATCATCATAACCGAGGTCTCTTGCATTTCCGTACAAGTAATTGGATCTCATATGGAGATGTTTAGTGAAGTAGAATGGTAAAAATCGAGTGCAACTACACAAGAACTAGTCTCAGAATCGCTGCTCGAATCAGCTTTATGCAGGTTAATCAAACATGGATATCTGTCTCATACGGAGTCCATTTTGTCTCTACAAGTAGTAAAAACGTTTGTGACGACCAGATGCTTCAAAGGATTCTTTCATTGGGAACTTTTGGAGAACTTTTCTTAAGGAGTCCGTTCAGAAACTTGTATAGAAACTTTCTTAATGAGCACTCGACAAACGCATTTCGAGAACATACACAAAGTCCCAGCTATGGACCTAGTGCATCATCATAACCGAGGTCTCCTGTATTTCCCTACAAGTAATTGGAACTCATATGGAGATGTTTAGTGAAGTAGAATGGAAAATATCGAGTGCAACTACATAAGAACTAGTCTCAGAATCGCTTTCGAATCAATTTTATGCAAAGTGTTAATCAAACATGGATATCTGACTCATACAGAGTCCGTTTTGGCTCCACAAGTAGTCAAAACGTTTGTGAAGACTAGATTCTTCAAATTATTCTTTCATAGGGAACTTTTGGAGAACTTTTCTTAAGGAGCTCTATCAGAAACTTATATGGAAACTTTCTTAATGAGCACTCGACAAACACATTTCGAGAACATACACAAAGTCTCAGCTATGGACCTAGTGCATCATCATAACCGAGGTCTCTTGCATTTCTCTAGAAGTAATTGGATCTCATATGGAGATATTTAGTGAAGTAGAATGGAAAAAATCGAGTGCAACTACACAAGAACTAGTCTGTAACTGTCGTTCGGAATCAGTTTTGCAAAGTGTTAACTAAAACATGGATATCTGACTCATACGGAGTCCGTTTGGGCTACACAAGTAGTCAAAACGTTTGTGATGACCAGACACTTCGAAGGATTCTTTCATAGGGAACTTTTGGAGAACTTTTCTTAAGGAGTTCGTTCAGAAACTTGTATAGAAACTTTCTTAATGAGCACTCGACAAACGCATTTCGAGAACATACACAAAGTCCCAGCTATGGACCTAGTGCATCATCATAACCGAGGTCTCTTGCATTTCCCTACAAGTAATTGGATCTCATATGGAGATTTTAGTGAAGTAGAATGGTAAAATCGAGTGCAACTACACAAGAACTAGTCTCAGAATCGCTGCTCGAATCAGCTTTTATGCAAAGGTTAATCAAACATGGATATCTGACTCATATGGAGTCCATTTTGTCTCCACAAGTAGTCAAAACGCTTGTGACGCACCATATGCTTCAAAGGATTCTTTCATAGGAAACTTTTGGAGAACTTTTCTTAAGGAGTTCGCTCGAAACTTGTATAGAAACTTTCTTAATGAGCACTCGACAAACGATTTCGAGAACATACACAAAGTACCAGCTATGGACCTAGTGCATCATCATAACCGAGGTCTCTTGCATTTCCCTACAAGTAATTGGATCTCATATGGAGATGTTTAGTGAAGTAGAATAGTAAAATCGAGTGCAACTACACAAGAACTAGTCTCAGAATCGCTGCTCGAATCAGCTTTTGCAAAGGTTAATCAAACATGGATATCTCGACTCATACGGAGTCCGCTTTGTCTCCACAAGTATTCAAAACGCTTGTGACAACCAGATAATTCAAAGGATTCTTTCATAGGGAACTTTTGGAGAACTTTTCTTAAGGAGTCTGTTCAGAAACTTGTATAGAAACTTTCTTAATGAGCACTCGACAAACGCATTTCGAGAACATACACAAATTCCGAGCTATGGACCTAGTGCATTATCATAACCAAGGTCTCTTGTATTTCCCTACAAGTAATTGGAACTCATATGGAGATGTTTAGTGAAGTAGAATGGAAAAAATCGAGTGCAACTACACAAGAACTAGTTTGTAAATCGCTTTCAAATCAATTTTATGCAGTTGTTAATCAAACATGGATATCTGACTCATACAAAGTCCGCTTTGGCTCCACAAGTAGTCAAAACGCTTGTGAAGACCAGATTCTTCAAATTATTCTTTCATAGGGAACTTTTGGAGAACTTTTCTTAAGGAGTTCGCTCAGAAATTTGTATGAAAACTTTCTTAATGAGCACTCGACAAACACATTTCGAGAACATACACAAAGTCTCAGCTATGGACCTAGTGCATCATCATAACGGAGGTATCTTGCATTTCTAGAAGTAATTGGATCTCATATGGTGGTATTTAGTGAAGTAGAATGGAAAAATCGAGTGCAACTACACAAGAACTAGTCTCAGAATCGCTTCGAATCAATTTTATGCAAAGGTTAATCAAACATGGATATCTGACTCATACATAGTCCGTTTTGGCTCCATAGGTAGTCAAAACGTTTGCGAAGACAAGATTCTTCAAAGTATTCTTTCATAGGGAACTTTTGGAGAACTTTTCTTAAGGAGCTCTATCAGAAACTTGTATGGAAACTTTCTTAATGAGCACTCGACAAACACATTTCGAGAACATACACAAAGTCTCAGCTATGGACCTAGTGCATCATCATAACCGAGGTCTCTTGCATTTCCCTAGAAGTAATTGGATCTCATATGGAGATATTTAGTGAAGTAGAATGGAAAAAATCGAGTGCAACTACACAAGAACTAGTCTCAGAATCGCTGCTCGAATCGCTTTTGCAAAGTGTTAATCAAACATGGATATCTCGACTCATACGGAGTCTGCTTTGGCTCCACAAGTAGTCAAAACGCTTGTGACGCACCAGATGATTCAAAGGATTCTTTCATAGGAACTTTTGAGAACTTTTCTTAAGGAGTTCGCTCAGAAACTTGTATAGAAACTTTCTTAATGAGCACTCGACAAACGATTTCGAGAACATACACAAAGTCCCAACTATGGACCTAGTGCATCATCATAACCGAGGTCTCTTGCATTTCCTACAAGTAATTGGATCTCATATGGAGATTTTAGTGAAGTAGAATGGTAAAATCGAGTGCAACTACACAAGAACTAGTCTCAGAATCGCTGCTCGAATCAGCTTTTATGCAAAGGTTAATCAAACATGGATATCTGACTCATACGGAGTCCATTTTGTCTCCACAAGTAGTAAAAACGCTTGTGACGACCAGATGCTTCAAAGGATTCTTTCATAGGGAACTTTGGAGAACTTTTCTTAAGGAGTCCGTTCAGAAACTTGTATAGAAACTTTCTTAATGAGCACTCGACAAACGCATTTCGAGAACATACACAAAGTCCCAGCTATGGACCTAGTGCATCATCATAACCGAGGTCTCCTGTATTTCCCTACAAGTCATTGAATCTCATATAGAGATGTTTAGTGAAGTAGAATGGTAAAAATCAAGTGCAACTACATAAGAACTAGTCTCAGAATCGCTGCTCGAATCAGCTTTTATGCAAAGGTTAATCAAACATGGATATCTGACTCATACAGAGTCCGTTTTGGCTCCACAAGTAGTCAAAACGTTTGTGAAGACTAGATTCTTCAAATTATTCTTTCATAGGGAACTTTTGGAGAACTTTTCTTAAGGAGTTCGTTCAGAAACTTGTATGGAAACTTTCTTAATGAGCACTCGACAAACACATTTCGAGAACATACACAAAGTCTCAGCTATGGACCTAGTGCATCATCATAACCGAGGTCTCTTGCATTTCTTTAGAAGTAATTGGATCTCATATGTAGATATTTAGTGAAGTAGAATGGAAAAAATCGAGTGCAACTACACAAGGACTAGTCTCAGAATCGCTGCTCGAATCGCTTTATGGGTGTTAATCAAACATGGATATCTCGACTCATACGGAGTCCGCTTGAGCTCCACAAGTAGTCAAAACGCTTGTGACGCACCAGACGCTTCAAGGATTCTTTCATAGGAACTTTTGGAGAACTTTTCTTAAGGAGTTCGCTCGAAACTTGTATAGAAACTTTCTTAATGAGCACTCGACAAACGCCTTTCGAGAACATACACAAAGTCCCAGCTATGGACCTAGTGCATCATCATAACCGAGGTCTCTTGCATTTCCTACAAGTAATTGGATCTCATATGGAGATGTTTAGTGAAGTAGAATGGTAAAAATCGAGTGCAACTACACAAGAACTAGTCTCAGAATCGCTGCTCGAATCGCTTTTATGCAAAGGTTAATCAAACATGGATATCTGTCTCATACGGAGTCCATTTTGTCTCCACAAGTAGTCAAAACGCTTGTGACGCACCATATTCTTCAAAGGATTCTTTCATAGGAACTTTTGGAGAACTTTTCTTAAGGAGTTCGCTCGTAAACTTGTATAGAAACTTTCTTAATGAGCACTCGACAAACGATTTCAAGAACATACACAAAGTACCAGCTATGGACCTAGTGCATCATCATAACCGAGGTCTCTTGCATTTCCTACAAGTAATTGGATCTCATATGGAGATGTTTAGTGAAGTATAATGGTAAAATCGAGTGCAACTACACAAGAACTAGTCTCAGAATCGCTGCTCGAATCAGCTTTTATGCAAAGGTTAATCAAACATGGATATCTGACTCATACGGAGTCCGCTTTGTTCCACAAGTATTCAAAACGCTTGTGACGACCAGATGCTTCAAAGGATTCTTTCATAGGGAACTTTGGAGAACTTTTCTTAAGGAGTCTGTTCGTAAACTTGTATAGAAACTTTCTTAATGAGCACTGACAAACGATTTCGAGAACATACACAAATTCCAGCTATGGACCTAGTGCATCATCATAACCGAGGTCTCTTGTATTTCCTACAAGTAATTGGAACTCATATGGAGATGTTTAGTGAAGTAGAATGGAAAAACCGAGTGCAACTACACAAGAACTAGTCTCAGAATCGCTTTCAAATCAATTTTGCAAAGGTTAATCAAACATGGATATCTCGACTCATACAAAGTCCGCTTTGGCTCCACAAGTAGTCAAAACGTTTGTGAAGACCAGATTCTTCAAATTATTCTTTCATAGGGAACTTTTGGAGAACTTTTCTTAAGGAGTTCGTTCAGAAACTTGTATGGAAACTTTCTTAATGAGCACTCGACAAACACATTTCGAGAACATACACAAAGTCTCAGCTATAGACCTAGTGCATCATCATAACGGAGGTCTCTTGCATTTCTCTAGAAGTAATTGGATCTCATATGGAGGTATTTAGTGAAGTAGAATGGAAAAAATCGAGTGCAACTACACAAGAACTAGTCTGTAACTGTCTTCGAAATCAATTTTGCGCAGTGTTAACTGAAACATGGATATCTGACTCATACATAGTCTGTTTTGGCTCCACTGGTAGTCAAAACGTTTGTGAAGACCAGATTCTTCAAAGTATTCTTTCATAGGGAACTTTTAGAGAACTTTTTTTAAGGAGCTCTATCAGAAACTTGTATGGAAACTTTCTTAATGAGCACTCGACAAACACATTTCGAGAACATACACAAAGTCTCAGCTATGGACCTAGTGCATCATCATAACCGAGGTCTCTTGCATTTCCCTAGAAGTAATTGGATCTCATATGGAGATATTTAGTGAAGTAGAATGGAGAAAACGAGTGCAACTACACAAGAACTAGTCTCAGAATCGCTGCTCGAATCAGCTTTTGCAAAGTGTTAATCAAACATGGATATCTCGACTCATACGGAGTCCGTTTTGGCTCCACAAATAGTCCAAATGTTTGTGACGACCAGATGCTTCAAAGGATTCTTTCATAGGGAACTTTTGGAGAACTTTTCTTAAGGAGTTCGTGTGACGCCCCCGATTCAATCGTACACTAATCATGCACGCAAATGTGTACGATCAAGATCAGGGACTCACGGGAAGATATCACAACACAACTCTACAAAGAGAATAAGTCATACAAGCATCATAATACAAGCCAGGGGCCTCGAGGGCTCGAATACAAGTGCTCGATCATAGACGAGTCACGGAAGCAACAATATCTCGAGTACGCATATAAGTTAAACAAGGTGCCATAAGATGGCTAGCACAAAATGGGATACAGACGAAGAGGAGCAGCCTCCGCCTCGATCCTCCTAGGTTACTCCCCGGTCGCCGCCGGGCTGCACATAGTAGTAGGCACCTCCGCAGTAGTAGTCGCCATCGGCGGTGGCGCCTGCCCCGGCTCCAAAGTCTGGTTGCAGCAATCGAGTAGAGATAGGGGAAAAGGGGAACAAGGCAACCGTGAGTACTCATCCAAAGTACTGCAAGCAAGGAGCTACACTACATATGCATGGATATATGTAAAGGGCCATATCAAGGACCGAATCTGCAGAATGCCGTAATAAGAGGGGATAGTTAGTCTTAACGAAGACTACGCTTCGACACCTGCCTTACAACAGTAGGAGGGGACAATATGAGGTCCTCCAAGTAACATCATATAGCACATCCTACCCGCGCATCCCCGCTCATATCCCCGAGCGAGAGCGACCACCGTAGTATTTGGCACTTGGAAGGTGTGTTTTATCAAGTATCCGGTTCTAGTTGTCATAAGCTCAAGGTACAACTCCAAGTCGCCCTGCTATCAAGATCACGGCTATCCAATAGATTAATCACCGCAGGGTGCACCATCTTACCCAAAGACGCTTGATCCCATTTGGCCGACACACTTTCTCGGTCATGCCCGATCGCTGAAGATCAACACGCCGCAGCCCCACCTAGGCACAACAGAGAGGCCAACACGCCGGTTCTAAACCTAAGCGCCGCAGGGTCTCGGGCCCATCGCCTCGAGCACACCTGCACGCTATGTGACGCGCCGAAGCGCACTCCAGCCCATCAGCGCTCAAGTCCAATCCGCTAGGCTACGCCGCCGTCACGACGCCTGGTATTTCGCCGATACCATGACGCCGGATACCCATAACTACTCCCTGCAGAGATGGTTAGTGCGATAAGCTCAGAGCCAACTCGATCAAATACCAAGACCTCGTTGCAGTGCAGTAAATCATGAACGCCGAACAGGGCCAGGCCCACCTATCTCCTAGGCGGTTTCAACCTGCCCTGCCGCCCGCCACAAGTAACAATGGGGCCGCTGGGAACCTGTGCCCACCTCACCGGATGGAGCCACCGCCCTTTCAGCCCCCATCTCCTAACAAAGCACTACAATGTAATGTAATAGTGTAAAGTATATAGATATACCCGTGATCACCTCCCGAGTGATCACGGCCCGATAGTATAGCACGCCGACGGACAAGGATGTAGGGCCACCGATGAAGTACTAGCAACCTATACTAAGCATATAGGATTGCGGTAAGGTAACAATGAGTAACAAGGACAAAGCATGCAGCAAAGATAGGAGTATCTCAGCAAGAATATGCTACACTACGCTAATGCAAGCAGATAGAGAAGAGTAGGCTATATCCGTGATCAAGGGGGGCTTGCCTGGTTGCTCCGCAAGAGAGAGGGGTCGCCGTGACGAGTCGATCACAGGACATCAAGATCGGTCTCGGGTCTACCGGAGGGAAGAGGGGAAGAAACAGAAAATACATAGCAGGCAAGTGCATAACAGACAACATGATGAGCTAGACGTGTTCTAACGCAGCGCTAGGCGACATCAAGGATAGGGGAAACATCCGGAAAGTTTTCCTGCTTCCGACGCTTGTCGATGTGATGAACCGAGAGGAAAGTTTGCAGGTTCGATAGGTTAGGGTGTGTGGCGGATTAACGGATCGCGATCCGGATTCGCCTCGCTGCTCGAGCAACTTTCATGTAGAAAACATTTTCATCCGAGCTACGGTTTATTTTCTATGATTTTCTAAAGTTTTATTGATATATTGTAATTAAAACTAATTCGAGAATAAAGATTAATTTGCTACGCACACACAAAGTGTACACAAAGAAAGCAAAGATAGAGGCTGATGTGTGGGTCCTGCTGATCGCCTGCATGCTAGTCAACCGAGGCTGTTGACTAGTCAAAGGGACAAGGGACCCAGATATCATTGACTCGCTTAACTAATGTACTATTAGTGTTAACATAACAGTTTTAATTAGGTTAATTAAACTCAACTATTTAAGTTAATTAATTTAACTAATTAATTAATTAATTAATATATTTTTTATTATTCTTTTTTATATCATTTTTTAACGCTTTGGGGTGGGACCTCACATTCATAGGCCCATGGCCATAGTGGGCACGGGCGCTGGGCGCCGAGGGCGCCTGAATCGACGAGCCCGCACCGGTTTCGGGCGAGGCTCTTCGGCACGGCTGGGCGCAGCTGGCCGGGCCAAGAATCGCGGGCGGCTCAAGCGAAGCGAAGGCCAAGGGTGCACGGGTGGCCGTGGCGCACCGCGTAGGCGCGACGACGGGCGCTGGTGGGACAAGGTCATGGTGAGCGCGATGAAGCGCGAAGGCCGACGTGGGTGGAGGCAAGGACGCCGAGTAGGGCCATGACGAAAGCGCGACACGCTTCAAGACGGGGAGAGGGAGCACGGGCGGTGCTCACGCTCGGCGTGGAAGGGGCGGCGTGGCTCGGCGCGTCCGGCGAGGGAGGAGGATGGGGACGAGCGACGGGGAGGCAGTCCGGCGGGAGGTCCGGCGCGGCGGCGCCCGACGGCTTCGGCGACGGAGTCGGGTCGAGGCGGCGGCGATCGGGCGGCGCTGCAAACGATTTACGGCGAGGCGGACCGGGCGGCGGGTGGTGCAGAGCACGGCGCCGCTGGGTGGACGGGTTCATGGCGGCGCCGCGCGTGACGGCGACGAGGTAGTCCGGTGGAGGAAGGGGCGAGGCGGCGGTCCGACGAGGACGACGCCAGGTTGGGTGTGCGGCGACGGAGGCGTGGGCGGCGCGGGATCGAAAGCGCGGTCGCTGGGGGCGAAGCGGCGGGCGCTGCCTCGATCCGATCGGGAAGGGAGGCGGCGGGGGGGGAAGGGGGAGGGCGAAGAGTGGTGACGCTGGCGACGGGATCCTCGAGCGGCTGGGGGGGCAGAACGGGCGCGGCTGTCCCGATCCGTAGGGGATCGGGGTGGGGGAGCGAGAGGAGGGGGCATCGGGCTAGGGTTTCGGCCGGTGGGGGTGGTAATGGGAGGCGGGGTGGCCGGGCTGGGCCGGTGTTTGACTGGTTTGCTGTCAATAAGCCCAAAAAAAGCCTTCTTCTCTTCTTCCCTTTTTTTGTTTTATTTTATTATTCCTTTCTGTTTTCTGCTTTTATTTAGTTCCTCTTTATCTTAGTTTTATAAACTATAAAAGTAGTCCCTAATTTAGTGTTAGCAATTAGCTACTGCCCCATAAGTTTGGGACAACAAAATAAATTAGTTTAATATTTTATTAATTAGTAAAGGCATTTAATTAATTGTTTTTGTTGTTGTTTTATTCATCATATATTATTTAAACATTTTATAAAGGTGTGGCTTCTCCACCATAATTGCCTATGCATTATTTGGCTCACTCAATATTTTAGTTTTAAAATATTCAAAATATTTTATTGCTTACTTGATTTTAAATTTGAATTTAACAGGTTTCAACTAGCGAAGTTTATCCACAAAGATCCGAGGTGACGTGGCATCATTAGCGGGATTATCAGCGTAATTTACCCAAGGCCACAATTCTCCTCCACTACAAGAAATCTCGTCCCGAGATTTAAGAGGGGAGTAAGGGGGAAGAATAGGTTATGAAATTCTAACGAATCTTCTTAGTCTTGGTTGCTCTCCCTAAAGAGGTCGATCCATTACCTAGACATCTTCATTTCTCTGCTACAGGTCATCATGGTGATGCCGCCCTTTTCTCGGGAAGTCCAATGTACTTACGAATGGGTAAGGGTATTCACGTAATCTAACCTCTGCAAGGTTGACTATCCGTAGCTAACATCGGGAAGGTGATGGAAAGTAACTCTAACCTGAACTTAAGAAAATATCGAGAGCAAGTAATAAGGTACCATGAGAAGTTTCAAGCGGGTAGGCAATCATTCGATGCCTGAAACAAAGTGTAAAAGGGGTCCAGAGCAATGGTAATAAGTATTGCATCCGATACCAGAATAGATCAACAGGCAAGTGGCCCGTGAATTACATACAAAGACAAGCGTGAGGAGTAACTTCGGCAACAGGGGTGTACAGGAGAGTCAGGTTTTCGATCCTGTGAAACTGTGGGATGTGGGCCCACCATGTGGTTAAAAGTAGAAGGTTGGTGACCTCTTGCACGATCATGTAAGCAAGGCATGTCAGAGGAGAGTCTGAGGGTCATGTCGGCAACAACATAGGTACCAAGGGCGAGGGACGAAGAGAACCATTTTCCTGCTCGCTGAACGAGGCGGACCAATAGGCAAGGTTCTCGCCCACCGTGGTTACCGGAATGTCATCAACAATAGTAATAGGGTCTTACTTACAGAGTGGTACAACGAGGTGTTTGCACAAGCAAAGGATTATTACCGCTTATATCATATAGATCATAGAAAAGGTTTAAACAAACCAATGGATGGAAAATATGATCATCGATTAAATGTATAATGGAAAGGAAAATATGTTTTAACACATATTTCAAGGGTATATCCTTCCCAAGGACAAGCAGAGCAAGATATCCACGATAGAGATAATGTAGAAAACCCTTTAGGTAAGGGGAGAGAAATTTCATGACATTACCCATACAACGGTGTTTGATAATTGAGCAAGAAACATATAGCATTGGGCTTCAATGTTCTTGCTGAAAATCGAGTATCACAGACATGCTTCGAGATAGCATTGACATGGCCTTCGTGTGAAGATCGACTTTGAATCACGGCGGATCCATCAGAATAACTTGTAGAAACAAGATACAATTCCTCATGGATGAATGGATAACCCCGCTGAAAAGGAATCTATAATGATAGGTCCTCCACTGGGGTGTTAAGCATGACATCATGCTACCGGTCATCAAAGGATCAACATCATAACTCTTGAAAGTTGTCCCAACCATCATAGCTGACCGAGATTCAGATCCGATTGGTGTATACCTTTGACTTAAGATACCGAGAAGAAAAGGTGCAACGCAAATTGACAAGATGACATTGTAAGATTCTCGGGTAAGGAACTATGAAGTGATTTCTAACAAGAGTCCATCCTTAACCCAAGGAGAGAACAAGGAGGTGTCTGGTGAACTCAACGGCAATCCACCGAGATTCCCAAAAGATGGACTTCCACAATTAAGTGAACAAGGAGATAACATTTGTCTGATCAGATGATACAAGGAAGTATGCTCGAGGAAAACATACACAACTGAACATTGGTTGAAAGGTGCCCCCGAAATATGGGTTGGGTTGCACGACCAATGTCAGAATGGTGAGTCGATAATCAATAACCTAAAACCATTAACTCCGAAAAATAGGGTTGCTAGAAGGAAAGAATCCAAACCACACCGACCACTTGTTGGAATTATCACGGGGACCAAGAAAGAATGGTGATGGTGAGAAGTATTTCTATGTCAAGAATTCTTAGGAGGTGGTGAAATTCTCACCACATCCTTGACAAAAGGAGATGGTAAAACTTCCGAGGTAAGGAAGATCAATCGCTGGGTAGCAGGGATCCCAAGGTTTACACCAAACACGAACAAGCTTGTGTTGGTGGAAGGCATAAAGTGGTCGGCGATAATACAAATCATCGAGGGCAAGGATGGTATTTCATCATGAATTCAATTGATATCCCGGATGAGCTCGAATGTTGACGATCACGACACCTTTGTCGCGAGATTTCATGATGATGTAATCGATCGCGCATTTACATCAAGTCTAAGTAATGATGAAGTGAAAGGTTATTGGAACCAAGGGTACGACACAAACTCGAAACCAAGCTTGTTGTTCAAGGCTAAATGATATGTCGATGAGGATCGACGAAGGTTAATTCATCGTCGAAAATTGTGCTTCGAGAAGCAGGACCGCTAGCATAGCTTAAAATCATCACGACAATGATATAGCCAAACAGGCTAGGAATGGCGGATCGGGTACAAACTCGCACTTATAGAAGCTATCAAGAGTTGTTGATCCGTAATGCGGACTCGGTTCAGCTTATCGGTGTCTTTGAGTGTTTATTAACTCAGAGCCTGTGAAAAATTGGAAATAGTGGGAAGGTAGCACTTGATGAAGAACTCATAAGAAGTTATGCAGTTCCATGATAATCTCGAGATACCAGAGGGTAATACTCGACACAAGATCAAAGTAAAGGTTGGACTGGTGTATTGATCCATAGAAGACAAGTGCTAAAATTTGCACGAGAAATGGTATTTAAAAGAGAACATGGTCGGAACCACGATTGCAAAAGGTCAGATCCCTGATATAAGATGAACTTATACCAAAGGAATAATTAATTTAAGAGAAGCTTTAATGATAAAATCTACATCGTGTCCATGGGCATGAACACAAGTTCAAGGTCGACTCCCACTTCTCCAATGCAAAACCTTTCATTCACTTCTCACGTTCGAGGAAGTTGCAGGGTTGAGATTATATCTGGCGAAGCACCGTAAGAGTAATATTCGTGAAAACTTCGGTTCACACGGTTTAGCTAAGGCATATGTTCAACCCATAGGGCTTCTTAGAAACATATACCACAAGTTTCAAGAGTAAATAACACAAGCTCGGAGGTAGAGCATGGTTGACAAAGCAGAGGATGCAATTTACCAAAGGCATTATGTATCGTGGAAGGTCTCACAAAGTTATTGAATATGAAGGATGCCGACGGTGAATCGAATAATGGACCTGATGGTCCACAAGGGTCCGACGTGAGCATCAAGATTTAACTAGAGGAAGAAGAATGCAAGGAGATCAAATTATAGAAACAATCGACTAACTCAATTGTCAAATGCAAAGGAATTATGATTCTAAATCAAGGGATCAAGCAATGCTCGATTAGGGATGGATAAGTTGAACAACCTTAGGGTACAATCAACGACAATCGGATTGGTCGAGAACCAATTCCGCTAAAAGAATGGCAGCTCAGCCGTAAAGGTAATTTATAAGGATCAATGATGATTATGGTATTCAGAAACATATTGAGTCAATGCACTCCAAAATGATAATGACAAGGAAGGTCAATATGACTACGAGACTTATGGGATTAACCATAATGCAAGCAAGCAAGATTTCAAGAGCCAAAGGCTCCAGAGGATTTTCGAAGATCGAATAGTAATTTGCAGAATTTTGCTAAACACATGAACAACTGGGTTGAGCGGATACTCGACGAAAAGCGAGGATTCATTTGAAGGGGTATTCATGTGGCAAAGAACTGCTAGGCAAGAGGCACAAAGTATTCTCGAACAATGGAGAAAACTTCGGGTATCTTGTAATAACAAGATCAATGGGGATGATCGATGAATGGCAAGTGTAAGTAGTTATCCATAATGGATTTATCGGGCCATGTGAATAGCAAAAGTGATGGGCACAAAGTCTCGAGAGATCATCGAGAGTATCTTCGAATCTTCCGATTAGCGTATTTATCATCTCAAGTGAGGGGCTCTCCGAGAAAGTACTTAAGTAGAACCTAAAGTTAGTTTTGTTTTTAGCAAATTCATTTAACCCGAATAGAAAAGAGTTCAGAATCCCAGAGTAAAGATCGAGGAGTAAAAGATCCTAATACCACCCAATGGTGACGTGGACCCATGGGCCGCACAGCCATGCTAGTAAAAGTTTTGTAAAGTCTAGACTCGACTTCGGCCAACGAGTGTGGAAGGGGATTCACAGCAATGGCTCGATATTAATCTCAGACGCTTCGATTCAATCGTGACACTAATCATGCACGCAAATGTGTACGATCAAGATCGTGGACTCACGGAAGATATCACAACACAACTCTACAAAGAGAATAAGTCATACAAGCATCATAATACAAGATGTGGGCCTCGAGGGCTCGAATACAAGTGCTCGATCATAGACGAAGTCAGCGGAAGCAACAATATCTGAGTACGTATATAAGTTAAACAAGGTGCCATAAGATGGCTAGCACAAACCGGGATACAGATCGAAGAGGAGCAGGCCTCCGCCTGGATCCTCCTAGGTTACTCCCGGTCGCCGCCGCCGGGCTGCACGTAGTAGTAGGCACCTCCGCAGTAGTAGTCGCCATCGGCGGTGGCGCCTCGCCTGGCTCCAAAGTCTGCTGCAGCAATCGAGTAGAGATAGGGGAAAAAGGGGAACAAGGCAACCGTGAGTACTCATCCAAAGTACTGCAAGCAAGGAGCTACACTACATATGCATGGATATATGTGTAAAGGGCCATATCAAGGACCGAATCAGAATGCTAGAATAAGAGGGGATAGTTAGTCTTAACGAAGACTACGCTCGACACCGCCTTACAACATGTAGGAGGGGACAATATGAGGTCCTCCAAGTAACATCATATAGCAATAATCCTACCCGGCGATCCCCGCCATATCCCCGAGCGAGAGCGACCACCGTAGTATTTGGCACTTGGAAGGGTGTGTTTTATCAAGTATCCGGTTCTAGTTGTCATAAGCTCAAGGTACAACTCCAAGTCGCCCTGCTATCAAGATCACGGCTATCCAATAGATTAATCACCGCAGGGTGCACCATCTTACCCAAAGACGCTTGATCCCATTTGGCCGACACACTTTCCTCGGTCATGCCCGCCGCTGAAGATCAACACGCCGCAGCCCCACCTAGGCACAACAGAGAGGCCAACACGCCGGTCTAAACCTAAGAGCGCAGGGTCCGGGCCCATCGCCTCGAGCACACCCGCACGCTATGTGACGCTGCCGGAAGCGCACTCTAGCCCATCGCGCCCACCCAATCCGCGCCAAGACCGCCTCGTCACCGACGTCTGGCATTTCTACCGATACCACGACGCCGGATACCCATAACTACTCCCGCCAGATGGTTAGTGCGATAAGCTCAGAGCCAACTCAGATCAAATACCAAGACCTCGTTAGCTGCAGTTAAGTAACCGCGAACGCCGAACAGGCCAGGCCCACCTCTCTCCTAGGCGGTCTCAACTCTGCCTGCCGCCCGCCACAAGTAATGGGGGGCCGCTGGAACCCAGCCCACCTCACCGGATGGAGCCACCGTCCTTTCAAATTTCATCTCCCAACAAAGACTATGTAATGTAATAGTGTAAAGTATATAGTATATACCGTGATCACCTCCCGAGTGATCACGCCCGATAGTATAGCACGGCCGACGGACAAGGATGTAGGGCCACCGATGAAAGTACTAGCAACCTATACTAAGCATATAGGATTGCGGTAAGGTAACAACAAGAGTAACAAGGACAAAGCTATGCAGCAAGATAGAGTATCTCAAAGCAAAGATGCTACACTACGCTAATGCAAGCAGATAGAGAAGAGTAGGCTATATCCGTGATCAAGGGGGGCTTGCCTGGTTGCTCGGCAAGAGAGAGGGGTCGCCGGTGACGAGTCGATCACAGTGACATCAAAGATCGGCCTCGGGTTCACCGAGGGAAGAGGGGAAGAAACAGTAAATACATAGCAGCAAGTGCATAACAGACAATGATGAGCTAGACGTGTTCTAACGCAGCGCTAGGCGATATCGGGCGAAGGGGAAACATCCGGAAAGTTTTCCTGCCCGGACGCCTCACGCATGTATGAACCGAGAGGAAAGTTTGCAGGTTCGATAGGTTAGGTGTGTGTGGCGGATTTAACGGATCGCGATCCGGATTCGCCTCGCCGCTCGAGCAACTTTCATGTAGAAAACATTTTCATCTGAGCTACGGTTTATTTTCTATGATTTTCTAAAGTTTTATTGATATATTGTAATTAAAACTAATTCGAGAATAAAGATTAAATTGCTACGCACACACACAAAGTGTACACAAAGAAAGCAAAGATAGAGGCTGACAGTGGGGTCCCGCTGATCGCCTGCATAAAGCAATAATCGAGGCTGCTTGACTAGTCAAAGGACAAGGGGACCCGCATGTCATTGACTCGCTTAACTAACATACTATTAGTGTTAACATAACAGTTTTAATTAGGTTAATTAAACTCAACTATTTAAGTTAATTAATTTAGTTAATTAATTAATTAATTAATTAATATATTTTTTATTATTCTTTTTTTATATCATTTTTTTAACGTTTTGGGGGTGGGACCCCGCTGTCATAGGCCCATGGCCATAGTGGGCACGGGCGCTGGGCGCAGAGGGCGCTCGGTCAGGACGAGCCCGCATCTGTTTCGGCGAGGGCTTTTCAAGACGGGCCGGGCGAAGCTGGTTAAGCCAAGAATCGGCGGGCGTAGCCATGAAGCGAAAGGAAGCGCGGTGGTGACACGGCGCGGGCGCATCAAGGTGTAGGCGCGATGACGGGCGCTGGTGGGACAAGGTCATGGTGAGCGCGATTAACGCGAAGCGCCGCGGACGTGGGTGGAGGCAAGGACGCCGAGTGGCTATGACGAAAGCGCGACACGCTCAAGACGGGGAGAGGGAGCACGGGCGGTGCTTCACGCTCGGCGTGGAAGGGGCGGCGGCTCGGCGCGCGCGGCCCGGCGAGGAGGAGGATGGGGACGAGCGACGGGGGGAGGCAGTCCGCGGGAGGTCCGCGAAGGCGCCCGGACGGCCGGGCGACGGAGTCGGGTCGAGGCGGCGAGCGATCGGGCGGCGCTGGCAAACGACGACGGCGTAGGCGGACTGGGCGGGCGGTGGTGGTGAGCACGGCGCCAAGGGGTGGACGAAGTTCATGGCGGCGCTGCGCGTGACGGCGACGAGGCAGTCCGGTGGGAGGGAAGGGGCGAGGCGGCGGTCCGACGAGGACGGCGCCAGGTTGGTGTGCCGCGACGGAGGCGCGGGGCGGCGCGGATCGAAGCGCGGTTGGGGCGAAGCGGCGGGCGCTGCCTCATCCGATCGGGAAGGAGGCGGCGGCGGGGGGGAAGTGGGGAGGGGGTGAGCGAGGGTGACGCTGGCGACGGGATCCCTGAGCGGCTTGGGGGAGAACGGGAAGGTTGCCTGATCCAAGGGGATCGGGGGGGGGAGCGAGAGGAGGCACGGGCTTGGGTTTTGGCCGGTGGGGGTGGTAATGGGAGGCGGGGTGGCTGGCTGGGCCGGTGTTTGACTGGCCTGGGCCGGGCCAAGCCCAAATTTTCCTTCTCCTCTTCTTCCCTTTTTTTGTTTTATTTTTATTATTCCTTTCTGTTTTCTGCTTTATTTTAGTTCCTCTTTATCTTAGTTTTATAAACTATAAAAGTAGTCCCTAATTTAGTGTTAGCAATTAGCTACCGCCCCATAAGTTTGGGACAACAAAATAAATTAGTTTAATATTTTATTAATTAGTAAAGGCATTTAATTAATTGTTTTTGCTGTTGTTTTATTCATCATATATTATTTAAACATTTTATAAAGGTGTGGCTTCTCCACCATAATTGCCTATGCATTATTTGGCTCACTCCGAATATTTTAGTTTTAAAATATTCGAAAATATTTTATTGCTTGCTTGATTTTAAATTTGAATTCGAACAGGTTTCGAACTAGCGCGAGTTTATCCACAGTATCCGAGGTGACGTGGCATCATTAGCGGGGATTACTGTAGCGTAATTACCCGGGCGTCACAGTTCGTTCAGAAACTTGTATAGAAACTTTCTTAATGAGCACTCGACAAACGCATTTCGAGAACATACACAAAGTCCCAGCTATGGACCTAGTGCATGAACATACACAAAGTCCCGGCTATGGACCTAGTGCATCATCATAACCGAGGTCTCTTGCATTTCCCTACAAGTAATTCGAGCTCATATGGAGATGTTTAGTGAAGTAGAATGGTAAAAATTGAGTGCAACTACACAAGAACTAGTCTCAGAATCGCTGCTCGAATTAGTTTTGCGCAAAGGTTAATCAAACATGGATATCTGTCTCATACGGAGTCCGCTTTGTCTCCACAAGTAGTCAAAACGTTTGTGACGCACCAGATGCTTCAAAGGATTCTTTCATAGGAACTTTGGAGAACTTTTCTTAAGGAGTCCGCTCGAAACTTGTATAGAAACTTTCTTAATGAGCACTCGACAAACGATTTCGAGAACATACACAAAGTCCCAGCTATGGACCTAGTGCATCATCATAACCGAGGTCTCCTGATTTCCTACAAGTAATTGGAACTCATCCGAGATGTTCAGTGAAGTAGAATGGAAAATATCGAAAAGTAACTACATAAGAACTAGTCTCAGAATCGCCTTCGAATCAATTTTGGCGCAAAGGTTAATCAAACATGGATATCTGACTCATACAGAGTCCGTTTTGGCTCCACAAGTAGTCAAAACGTTTGTGAAGACTAGATTCTTCAAATTATTATTTCATAGGGAACTTTTAGAGAACTTTTCTTAAGGAGTTCGTTCAGAAACTTGTATAAAAACTTTTTAATGAGCACTCGACAAACGCATTTCGAGAACATACACAAAGTCTCAGCTATGGACCTAGTGCATCATCATAACCGAGGTCTCTTGCATTTCTCTAGAAGTAATTGGATCTCATATGGAGATATTTAGTGAAGTAGAATGGAAAAAACGAGTGCAACTACACAAGAACTAGTCCAGAATCGCTGCTCGAATCAGTTTTATGGGCGTTAATCAAACATGGATATCTGACTCATACGGAGTCCGTTTTGTCTCCACAAGTAGTAAAAACGTTTGTGACGACCAGATGCTTCAAAGGATTCTTTCATAGGGAACTTTTGGAGAACTTTTCTTAAGGAGTCCGTTCAGAAACTTGTATAGAAACTTTCTTAATGAGCACTCAACAAACGCATTCCGAGAACATACACAAAGTCCCAGCTATGGACCTAGTGCATCATCATAACCGAGGTCTCTTGTATTTCCCTACAAGTAATTGGAACTCATATGGAGATGTTTAGTGAAGTAGAATGGAAAAAATCGAGTGCAACTACACAAGAACTAGTCTCAGAATCGCTGCTCGAATCAGTTTTGCAAAGTGTTAATCAAACATGGATATCTCGACTCATACGCAGTCCGCTTTGGCTCCACAAGTAGTCAAAACGCTTGTGACGACCAGATGCTTCAAAGGATTCTTTCATAGGGAACTTTGGAGAACTTTTCTTAAGGAGTTCGCTCAGAAACTTGTATAGAAACATTCTTAATGAGCACTCGACAAACGATTTCGAGAACATACACAAAGTCCCAGCTATGGACCTAGTGCATCATCATAACCGAGGTCTCTTGCATTTCCTACAAGTAATTGGATCTCATATGGAGATGTTTAGTGAAGTATAATGGTAAAAATCGAGTGCAACTACACAAGAACTAGTCTCAGAATCGCTGCTCGAATCAGCTTTATGCAGTGTTAATCAAACATGGATATCTGACTCATACGGAGTCCGTTTTGTCTCCACAAGTATTCAAAACGTTTGTGACGACCAGATACTTCAAAGGATTCTTTCATAGGGAACTTTTGGAGAACTTTTTTTAAGGAGTCTGTTCAGAAACTTGTATAGAAACTTTCTTAATGAGCACTCGACAAACGCATTTCGAGAACATACACAAATTCCGAGCTATGGACCTAGTGCATCATCATAACCGAGGTCTCTTGTATTTCCCTACAAGTAATTGGAACTCATATGGAGATGTTTAGTGAATAGAATGGAAAAAATCAAGTGCAACTACACAAAAACTAGTCTCAGAATCGCTTTCAAATCAATTTTATGCAAAGGTTAATCAAACATGGATATCTGACTCATACAAAGTCCGTTTTGGCTCCACAAGTAGTCAAAACATTTGTGAAGACCAGATTCTTCAAATTTTTCTTTCATAGGGAACTTTTGGAGAACTTTTCTTAAGGAGTTCGTTCAGAAACTTGTATGGAAACTTTCTTAATGAGCACTCGACAAACACATTTCGAGAACATACACAAAGTCTCAGCTATAGACCTAGTGCATCATCATAACCGAGGTCTCTTGCATTTCTAGAAGTAATTGGATCTCATATGGAGATATTTAGTGATGTAGAATGGAAAATCGAGTGCAACTACACAAGAACTAGTCTCAGAATCGCTTCGAATCAATTTTATGCAGTGTTAATCAAACATGGATATCTCGACTCATACATAGTCCGCTTTGGCTCCATAGGTAGTCAAACTGTTTGTGAAGACCAGATTTTCTTCAAAGTAATCTTTCATAGGAACTTTTGGAGAACTTTTCTTAAGGAGCTCTATCGTAAACTTGTATGGAAACTTTCTTAATGAGCACTCGACAAACACATTTCGAGAACATACACAAAGTCTCAGCTATGGACCTAGTGCATCATCATAACCGAGGTCTCTTGCATTTCCTAGAAGTAATTGGATCTCATATGGAGATATTTAGTGAAGTAGAATGGAAAAAACGAGTGCAACTACACAAGAACTAGTCTCAGAATCGCTGCTCGAATCAGCTTTGCAAAGTGTTAATCAAACATGGATATCTGACTCATACGGAGTCCGCTTTGTCTCCACAAGTAGTAAAAACGCTTGTGACGCACCAGATGATTCAAAGGATTCTTTCATAGGGAACTTTGGAGAACTTTCTTAAGGAGTCCGCTCGAAACTTGTATAGAAACTTTCTTAATGAGCACTCGACAAACGATTTCGAGAACATACACAAAGTCCCAGCTATGGACCTAGTGCATCATCATAACCGAGGTCTCTTGTATTTCACAAAGTAATTGGAACTCATATGGACATGTTTAGTGAAGTAGAATAGAAAAATCGAGTGCAACTACACAAGAACTAGTCTCAGAATCGCTGCTCGAATCGGCTTTGCGCAAAGGTTAATCAAACATGGATATCCGACTCATACGGAGTCCGTTTTGTCTCCACAAGTATTGAAAACGTTTGTGACGACCAGATACTTCAAAGGATTCTTTCTTAGGGAACTTTTGGAGAACTTTTCTTAAGGAGTCTGTTCAGAAACTTGTATAGAAACTTTCCTAATGAGCACTCGGCAAACGCATTTTGAGAACATACACAAATTCCGAGCTATGGACCTAGTGCATCATCATAACCGAGGTATCTTGTATTTCCGCACAAGTAATTGGAACTCATATGGAGATGTTTAGTGAATAGAATGGAAAAATCGAGTGCAACTACACAAAACTAGTCTCAGAATCGCTTCAAATCAATTTTATGCAAAGGTTAATCAAATATAGATATCTGACTCATACAAAGTCCGTTTTGGCTCCACAAGTAGTCAAAACGTTTGTGAAGACCAGATTCTTCAAATTTTTCTTTCATAGGGAACTTTTGGAGAAATTTCTTAAGGAGTTCGTTCAGAAACTTGTATGGAAACTTTCTTAATGAGCACTCGAGAAACACATTTCGAGAACATACACAAAGTCTCAGCTATAGACCTAGTGCATCATCATAATGGAGGTCTCTTGCATTTCTCTAGAAGTAATTGGATCTCATATGGAGATATTTAGTGAAGTAGAATGGAAAAAATCGAGTGCAACCACACAAGAACTAGTCTGTAACTGTCTTCGGAATCAATTTTGCGCAGTGTTAACTGAAACATGGATATCTGACTCATACATAGTCCGTTTTGGCTCCACAGGTAGTCAAAACGTTTGTGAAGACCAGATTCGTCAAAGTATTCTTTCATACGGAACTTTTGGAGAACTTTTCTTAAGGAGCTCTATCAGAAACTTGTATGGAAACTTTCTTAATGAGCACTCGACAAACACATTTCGAGAACATACACAAAGTCTCAGCTATGGACCTAGTGCATCATCATAACCGAGGTCTCTTGCATTTCCCTAGAAGTAATTGGATCTCATATGGAGATATTTAGTGAAGTAGAATGGAAAAAACGAGTGCAACTACACAAGAACTAGTCTCAGAATCGCTGCTCGAATCAGCTTTTGCAAAGTGTTAATCAAACATGGATATCCGACTATACGGAGTCCGCTTTGGCTCCACAAGTAGTCAAAACGCTTGTGACGCACCAGATGCTTCAAAGGATTCTTTCATAGGAACTTTTGGAGAACTTTTCTAAGGAGTTCGCTCGTAAACTTGTATAGAAACTTTCTTAATGAGCACTGACAAACGATTTCGAGAACATACACAAAGTCCCAGCTATGGACCTAGTGCATCATCATAACCGAGGTCTCTTGTATTTCCTACAAGTAATTGGAACTCATATGGAGATGTTTAGTGAAGTAGAATGGAAAAATCGAGTGCAACTACACAAGAACTAGTCTCAGAATCGCTGCTCGAATCAGCTTTATGCAAAGGTTAATCAAACATGGATATCTGACTCATACGGAGTCCGCTTTTGTTCCACAAGTAGTCAAAACGTTTGTGACGCACTAGATACTTCAAAGGATTCTTTCATAGGAACTTTGGAGAACTTTTTTTAAGGAGTTTGTTCAGAAACTTGTATAGAAACTTTCTTAATGAGCACGCGACAAACGCATTTCGAGAACATACACAAATTCCGAGCTATGGACCTAGTGCATCATCATAACCGAGGTCTCTTGTATTTCTGTACAAGTAATTGGAATTCATATGGAGATGTTTAGTGAATAGAATGGAAAAAATCGAGTGCAACTACACAAAAACTAGTCTGTAACTGTCTTCGAAATAAATTTTGAGCAAAGGTTAATCAAACATGGATATCTGACCATACAAAGTCCGCTTTGGCTCCACAAGTAGTCAAAACGCTTGTGAAGACCAGATTCTTCAAAATTTTCTTCATAGGAACTTTTGGAGAACTTTTCTTAAGGAGTTCGCTCGTAAACTTGTATAGAAACTTTCTTAATGAGCACTGACAAACACATTTCGAGAACATACACAAAGTCTCAGCTATGGACCTAGTGCATCATCATAACGAGGTCTCTTGCATTTCTAGAAGTAATTGGATCTCATATGGAGATTTTAGTGAAGTAGAATGGAAA